>BMAO01023389.1:0-69316 GCA_019973975.1 Trichonephila clavata | reverse complement strand
GGAGCAGAAATAATTTTCTTGAACTATTCACTAACTTACGCACTATCAACAATTTTTTGTTAATCTTTATTTTTTCGAAAAACTATTAATAAAAAAAAAGAGAAAAGCAATGAGAAATGTGAAACAAAATACCATACTGCAAGTATATATTCACTTCCAAATTATATCTCTTAACTATTATATCGAAAAAACTTTGTATGAGTAATCTTTGTGTATAATAAATTAGCTGTGAATAAATTTAATGGAGGAAAATTCAAAGTATTGATTTTGTAAGAAACAAAAATTTTAACTAAAGTTGTTTATTTCTAAAAATATGAGAGATTATCTCCTTTAATAATTAAGATAATGATAAAGATAAAACAAATAATACATTTAGAATAGTAAGAGATATAAATTTCTAGATTAGATCCAGTCTTACTATATGTTGACTAGAAATTCTTACTGATTATACTAAAATATGAGCTGGCAACCCCCTTTCCTAACTGCCACACCACATCATTGGGAAGACATTGAGCCTCTACGGATTCAATGTACATCGGCCTGCTCTGCAATGGTGGGTCCCTTGTGGCACCAGGACTCGAACCCGAGACATTCCAGCCTCGAGTTCGTGACCATAACTACAAGGTTACCACAATCACTATAAGGAATTAACCAAAAGTATTTAAATTTTTAAAAATCAAAATTTAAAACATACGTAAAAAACTCAGACGATGTAGAATTTCCAAACATTTAATTAAACATTGTATTTTGTATGTAGAAGCATAAAATAAACAGTAAAATAAATAAATAAAACTGAAGCATTAAAAAAAACTTTATACAAAGTTTGTTAATATATTTTTGTAATAATTATGTTTCGCATAAAAAAAGTGTTTGATGACTTAATAAACGAGTTTTAAATATTTTTTTATCAAGATACTCGAATGAATAATTTCATCAAGAAACTCTGCAAAATAAAACATAGGATTTAGCAACAAAAAAAAGGTCAAATTTAAAGATGAACACAAAGAATTTTTTTTTCTTTGAATACGCAAAGAAATTTAGGAGTCTTCAAATATAATATAAATTTGATTATTATAAGTTTAGAAAGAAAATGTCATCTTATAAATTTAAAGTATCACTTCTTTAAATAATTAAGCATTATATCCTCGTAGAATTTAGATATTTAACGCACAGAGCCAATTCTTGAATTACATTTACACGATTAATTGCTTTCAAGTGCTAAAAAATAGTTCAGCTGATCGAATCAATTAGACGGTAAAGAATGCAATGATTGTTAATTAAACGAATACGAAAAAATTAAAAGTTAATTTATTGTTTTCGTGGCATATAAAAAATATTCAACAAAAAAATTTCTGTTTTTTGTGACCTGTGAATTTTTTTTCGCAAAAGATATGTTTCTATATAGTTGACTGAATAATGTTAAACATTTGAATTTGTGTGTAATAATCTACAAGATAATGTTTTATATTAATAATTTTTGTACAACATACTCTATATTTTACAGAATTTTAATGTTGAAGGTAAAAGTTACACAGTAATATGTCAAAAAAAAAAAAAACAGAATTTTATATGAGAAATAAAAAATCCTGTTAATTTTTATTTTCTTAAAAATGATTAATAGTTAAGTACATTAATTTCATAAATTTTTCTCATTTTTGCATCCTATCTACAAAATTCAATGATACTTTAGTACGTAGATGTTACATATGACACAATCGAATATGGTATGCTATAAATCATACCATGTATATGATAATCTAAAATAAAAGGTTTACCAATAAGTTCAGTGCTTCTCAAATTTTAAATATTGACGACCCAATTTTCAATCATAATTTTCATCGCCCCCCCCATACAATAACATTGTATTGAAAGCAATAATAATGTACTTTGACGCTGAAATTACAATACGACTTTAATTATAAATAACACAAATTATCAAGATATATTAAATTTTGTATTTAGCAAGCTCAAGGAAGTCGGTAGTAATTATTAAACTTGTTCTTAATTTAATATAGATAAATTTATTATTAAATGTATTGTACTGTACAATTTATAAGTATATTATAAACAGTGTACATGGATATTTGATTAATTTTTTATATCAGAATTTTTTTTTTCCTTTGCTTTTTTTTGAATAAATTAATATATTAGATACATTCTTAATTAATCTTTTATTTCCGACATGCTCGCACCCTCCTTGTAGGGTTATCCCACCCCACTGGAGAGGCGCGCCCCACAGTTTGAAAAGCACTGAATTAATTTATATTTTTTGATACTTTTTTTTACTGATTTTGTTTTAAGTTCTGAAATTAAGAAAATGCTATTAATCATATTTTTATTGGCTATGATCTTTAAGCAAATCAAAAAATTAATGCTATCATTTTTTAAAAATTGACTATGACCTCTGAAAAAATCTAAGTCGGGTTGATTAAAACATCCATTCTTGTTTTGCAAGGAGAAAAGTGTTTAACCAGAACATATTCTTTTTTTCATTTTAAAATTTTGCAATTGGCATAATATATTTAACCTTCAAACATAATATGATATTTTTAAAATCATTTTCCAAGTTTTTGAGATTACATGTTTTTAAATGTTTATCAACTTTTATTAGAAAACAGTGGATTAAGAGCACATAAATTTTGTTATTTCATCATTGTCTCAATTCTATTTTAATTTTTACGTGGATATTTAAACTATGTCAATTATAACTTTTGCTATAATTGTAGTTTCATATGGTTCAAATATTGAAATATAAATTGTACAAAATGGAAATCACTCATTTTCAATGAAAAGAATTTTTACATCTCATGTCCTGTTTAGAAGAAAAAAATCATTTAATTATTTTACACATATGTATGTAAAGTTGTAAAAGTAATTAAAAGGAATAATATCAAGGAGGATTCAAAAAGACATTAGTTAATTCTAGAGTTTTTATTTTGATTAGTTTCATAAAAAAAATACTAAATTCTGAAATCTTAATTTAAGATTAATATGTTTATATCCCTAATGAACTCTTGATTGATGAAAATTTCCTGTTCATTCAAAGTGGTGCAGCAAAGATATCAATTTACAGTCACCCCTTTCCAGCAATCCTAGAAACCGTGATGTTTTGGTAGTTGAAAATTCTAGCTTTATTATACGTGGATAATCCGAGATTTATTTTCAACACATTTAATATCTTAAGTGAATAAATATTAGCATTACGCTATTCAGCTACTCGAGGGTTTTTGGACCTCGTAATTTTGAACCACGGTCAAGTGACGAGGACAACACCTGAGCTGGCAACCCCTCTCCTAACTTCTACACCACACCAACGAGAGAACGTTTAAGCATCGATAGATTTTTTATGCATTGCCCCCTTACAATGCGGGTCTTCAGTGGTATTGGGCTCGAACTCATGACACACCGACCACGAGTCCGTTAACTTGACCACTAGGTTACCGCGGCCACTTTTATTATCAGGAGCAGAAATGAATTTTCTTATACTATTCAGGAACTCATGCAATATCAACAGCTTTTTGTAAATCGCTATTTTTTCGAAAATCTGTAGTTAAAAAAAAGAGAAATATAATGAAAATTATGAAATGTGTAAGATATTGTACTGTATATAAGTATATATTCCCTTCCAAACTATAATAAAACCCTTATAACTATTATATCTTAAAAAAAACCCAATATAAAATAATCTATGATTTTAAAAAATAAATCATCTCTGAATATATATAAAGGAAGAAAATTTTTTCAGAAAAGCATTCGATTATTTCGAAAAATCTGAGTGATTATCTCTTTAAAAATTAAGGTAATGATGAGATAAAACAAATAATAGATATTTTGGATAGTAAGATATTTGAGATTTCTGGATTAGTTTGACTAGACAATCTGCACTAATTGTACTAAAATGTGTGTTTTTTCATAATTATAAATAATTATTTTCCTTTGTTCTGGCAAAAAATTAAAACTATGTTTCATTTGATACTTATGTCTCGTATTTATAAAAATAATGAATTTTATAGCTTCGAATTTAAATAATAACTCTTTGCTTTGAAAAGAAAAAACTTGAAATTTAACTTAGTTGTCATGTACATAAAGTTTTTTTTAATCTCATTTTGAGATAAAAAAGTTTAAAATGTGAATTCGAGAAATCGTTTAACCTACCCTTTAAATTACACTGGTAATATTTTCAGAAAACATCAACACTGAAATGAAAACCCGAATGTCAGGAATACAATGTATTACTACGCCGAGTTTTCTCTGAGGAGAATCGTATCGCATATGGTTACTACAAACCGGTTCCTCTCAAGGATACGCCTTGGCGATCGATCTTCGGCTAGAAAAGAGATTTTGTCGGTAGAAAATCCAGCCCACGTTAATGAAGATTTCCCGTATAAACATTGTCAGTGAAAGTTATTAGTTAAAAGACAAAAAACTTTTTATATCGAAAACATAATAAGACGTGGGTAAAAATTTTATTTATAGTCATCTTAACCCGTTCATCTACTGTAAGTATTAATAAATTATAATTATTTATTTATACACTGATTGATTAGTTTATCTTAGACAAATAAAAATAATTTACATCAAATATTAATGTTATAAATGTGAAATAACTATTAAATTCATTCGAAAAAAATTACAAATAAGAATTTTAATTTGGATGAAATAGATTGTCTCTTAGTTCATAAATGTTAATTTTCATATATAGGTATGATTGCACATATTTCATAAAAAATATTGAAGGAAATTTGAATCAATAGATTGTTTAATTCTAAATTTTAAATTAAAAGTTCTACAAAAAAGCATTATGATCTATATAATTTACTGTAATGCAATTAATTAATTTCCAGGTTTTACAATAGCAGAATCTACTGAGAATCTATTCCAAGTCAAAAAAAATAGTCAAAAGCATGTAATCGCGTTCCAATCGATGTTCATCACCGTCATGATCCTCAAGTCAGTCAGATTCTTAATCCAGACAAGGCATCAGATATTACAAAAGCGCAGCAAAAGAACCTCGAAGGTAAAAAAATGCCAGCTGAGCAGAGGCGGATTAAGCTAGTTGGAGGCCCCTGGCGGTAAAAGGTTTGGGGCCCCGTGGGCTGAAAAGCCGAAAAATTTAAATAGTAAAAAAATATTTGCTGACCTTAAATTCTCAAAATAAAATGTATAGCTAATAAAAAAAAATTAATGGCTCAAAAAAAATTTAACTTATTTTAAAGAATTATAAAAAAAACCTTACTTAAAAGCTTAAAATTTTGCTATATAACTTTACGTCTTGATTTTTCTTAGGCAAATTCATCGATTATTTGGTCCAAAACAACTTGTTCTATATATAATATGGCCAAGCTGTTCAGTTTGTCTCCTCCCATACTACTTTTTAAATAATTTTTAACGCGTTTTAAAACCGAAAAAGATCTTTCACCTGATGCTTTTGATATCGGTATAGTTAAAAATATTTTTAAAAGTATCTCTTCATTAGGGAAAGTCGATACCATTTCTTTTGCAACTGGATAAATTTCTTTATTCGATAGTATCTTTGTTTTCTTTTAAAAATAGCAAAAACTGATCCAATTAATTGTCAAAATTAAACGATTCAATATCGTCTTTGTAAATACCCTTTAATTTTTGTACGACTTTCTTCTTAATTGCAGGTAACCTCTCGTCAAAAAATACAAAAAAGTGTTCTATAACAGATTCATATATTCCAGCTCTTTGGGATAGTTCTGCACTTGTCCTATCGCATATGACATAAAATGAGTTGACCAAGAAATATTCCCTATTTTCAAATTCATGACCTTCTTTAGTTTCACCGAAAATGATTTTTCTTTTTCGCTGCCTGCAAGCTTGTACTACTTCCTTTTCAAATGAGAGCCCTGATAAAGTAGTTGCTTTTCCAAATTCATTCTTGAAATTTTGTATATAATTTTCCAAAAATGTCAGTAGATTAGATTATTTTAATAGCTCACACCCAACTGATTGTAATGATTTGCTAGTAGTACTCACTCTCTGGAATATGGTTTCCCAAATCACAGTCAATAGGGAAGTTTCATACGTGCCCATCTCTTTCAAAGGGGAAGTTGCTTCCAGTATTGTGATCTTTTTCTCCTCATTTTTATCACGGACTTCAGCCATGGCCTCTTTTCTGTGTGTATAACCAAGTCTTATAGCTCGTACGGCATCTGCTGTTGCTGACCATCGTGCATTTGAAACTTTTTTTTTACAAATATTGGATGTTTACTCCTTTCCAGATTTTTATTTAAATTTCGCCAACGATGGGTTGACACAGAAAAAAAAAATTGAATGATTTCTGTACGCATAAAACATTTAATTGCATCGTTACAACTGGTCTATTGTCATTTATAAGCAAATACCATTCTGAATGTATTTTTCCCATCCTAAGTGTTATCTGTATTTCACTTCAAACGATCTTTCTGTCGATCCGCTTTGAATGAGGAGTTTTTCCTACATTTCGGAGCTCGCACCATTCCTTGTCTTCTCATTATATTGAGTAATTTTACCAGCTTTTAAACTTTTCTTATTGCAGGTCTTGAGATTCAGAATTCACACGTAAAACTTATATCGTTTTATGCCAGTGACATACTATTTTATAAACGTAAAAAGGAACTCTTAATATGACCATTGATAATATCTTGCGACTTTTTGCTGACACACGTCAGGGGTCTCTGTAGCTAGGGGAGCCCATATCATTGACACGGTGGTAGCTACGCACCTGATAAGAAGGAATGTTGTTCAGGAATCTTTCTCAGAATTTGAAATCCATTCTTATTATATGCTTCATGTATGGTAGTACGAACCGTTAGTCTGCATGATTTAGAATTAGTTTGCAGATTGTTGAAT
The DNA here is from genome assembly GCA_019973975.1 of Trichonephila clavata. Taxonomy (NCBI): domain Eukaryota; kingdom Metazoa; phylum Arthropoda; class Arachnida; order Araneae; family Nephilidae; genus Trichonephila; species Trichonephila clavata. The sequence continues at coordinate 62,461 of BMAO01023389.1, read as the reverse complement.
TTCAGAGATCTGCAATAGTAATGCTTATGACAAAATTCACATTTCGTACGATAGGAATCTTGTCCAGTTTTCATATGCAAGAGTACATTTTAGTTTTTGATCATTTTGGGGCCCCTGCGCATTGCATGCGCCACACCTTCCACATGGTTGGCCCTGTCCATAGTTCCCTTTCTCTATATTACAAAAACTTAAAATGTAGAAATACTAAAAGGAAAATATTATCAAACTAGAAACACACGAGTTTTTCTCAAAAATCAAATATATGAAAGCAAATAGTGTAAAAATGATCCTATGAAACCAAAACAATGAAAAAATTAAAGATCAAGATGCACATTACCTGAAATTTTAACTTTAAAATTGAATCAAATTTAAGTTGACCACTGGTAAAAGATGCAGCAAAATTCAGATCTTATGTTAGTATGCAAAAATCATTGTGATCAATTATTTCAATTGCCAAAGATAATCTACAGTTTTTTTCAAAAAATAACTTTCATCTATTTCACTATTTGATTCATTCATCAATTTAGAGAAATCTCAATCTCACTTAAATATTTCGCTATTTTTGTTATGCTGACTGAAATAAAACTGATACTAAATTTACAAAATACTTCGATCCAGTGCCGAATTACTTATGAGGCGGAGTAGGCAATTGCCTATATGCCCCTTGATTTTTAGGGGCCCACAAATGCGATTTCTGCTTTCTGTTAGTGCTCCAAAAACAGGCTACAGGGGCCCGAGAGCTCGACTGCCTAGGGGCCTCCATGTCGTTTAATCCGACACTGCTTCGAACTCTTTCCCCACATTCTCAAAATATAAACACAAAAATCCAGATAACAATAAACCACGAACCTTCAAATGCCAAATTCCTTCGAAAGAGTTAAACACTGGTAATTGTTTATAGTTATTAATATCTGGGATCAAATTTTTAAAAACGTGGAACCGAAAATATATATTAAAAACCAAAATTATAAAAAACATTTTAAAAAACAAAAACAAAAAAAAACTGGATTTTAACCGAAATTACATATAATATATGAGGGCAACACTAATTGTTATACGATTCAAATCGTGGGTAATCATTGGGTTTGCAATATCAGTACAAAATTTTTTGTTGCACGTTTAATTTATAACTGAAGTCCACAGCTTGGGGCCCCTGGCGGCCGCCAGCCGCTTAATCCGCCTCTGCAGCTGAGCGTATGCGAGATTACAGAGCCCGGAAAAAAGTTCGCATTCAATCAACTAGTGATTCTCCTTCAGTTGTACATCATCAAGATGATGGAATTTTACAAGCTGATGATAATTTAAATAAATCGCATGCATTTGTTGTATTACCTTGTCAAGATATCAACGTGACACGTAAAAGAACACCAGTTAAGCGTATGCGAGATTACAGAGCCGGGAAAAAATTTACCTTCAACCGACTAGTGATTCTTCTTCAGTTGTTCATCATTAAGTTGATGAAATTTTACAAGCTGATGATAATTTAAATAAATCGCAAGAATTTGTTGGAATACCTTGTCAAGATACCAACGCGACACGTAAAAGAATACCAGCTAAGCATATGCGAGATTACAGAGCCCGAAAAAAAAATTTACCTTCAATCGACTAGTGATTCTTCTTCAAATGTTCATCATCAAGATGATGAAATTTTACTATGTGATGACAATTTAAATAGTTCGCGTGAATTTGTCGAATTACCTTGTAAAGATATCAACGCTACACGTAAAAAAAATGCCAGCTGAGCGTATGTGAGATTTTGATTAATTTCATAAAGAACAATAAGGTTTATCGATTTTTACTTTTACACTGCTGGCCACCGTAATTGCAACACCAAGAAAGACAAGAGATAGCACAACAAATTTTATTTTATGTTGTTGACCAATTATCAAATGATTAAATTTACAGACTTTTGTGAAATGTGGTTCCTGCCAGAATCAGTAGCCAGAGTAGCCGCCATTGTTGGAGATAACCGCTGCCACACGCCTCGGCATTGATTCAAAGAGACTTTGGATGTGTTCTTGGGGTACAGCAGACCAAACAGCTTCCACACGTTGCTAAAGTTGATCTGATGTGGCAGCTGGGGGTGTAATCTGGGTCAATCGTTGAGAAACCATGGACCACATGTTTTCTATCGGTGGAAGATCCGGAGAGCGAGCCGGCCAGGGAAGCAATTCAATCTGGTGATTGACGAAGAACCTTTGGACAATGCGTGCCACGTGTGGTCGCGCATTATCCTGTTGAAATATGGCTGTGGCCAAGCCCTGAAGGTAAGGAAGGACAACTGGTTCCAACACCTCGGAGATGTAGCGCTGGCTGCTTAAAGTACCGACAATGCGTACTAGAGGAGTGTGAGAGTGATATCCAATACCACCCCATACCACAATACCCGGTGCAGGACCAGTGTGGCGGTGCATAAAGCAGCTGTTCAGCATCCTCTCTCCACGGTGTCTCCAGACTCAAATCCGAGCATCGTGGTGTTGCAGACAGATGCGTGACTCGTCAGTAAAGACAACTTCATTCCATTCTGCCACCCACATCCTTCTTTCATCGCACCATTGACGGTGGAGACGTCTGTGGTTCTGCGTCAAGGGTAGACCAAGCAATAGACGTCTTGCGGTCAGACCACTCTGCTGTAAACGGCGTCGAATGGTACGCGCAGACACTGAATGATGCGTTACAGATTAAATGTACTGTACTATGGTTCGTGATGTGACTGAGCGATCCGTCACTGCCATGCACACAATTTGCCTGTCCTCACGTGAAGTGGTGCACTGAGGTGGATGCGATCGACCACGTCGGTCCGTCGTACCCACCTGCATCCAATGGTCACATATCAGCATTACAGTTGTTTGGTTTCGTCCAACACGACTACCGATTTCCCTGAAAGATAATCCACAATCTCGGTAGGCCACTATCCTTCCTCTGTCGAACTGGGATACTTGATCAAAAGCTGATCGCTGTTTTCTACGAGACATAACTGATCGTTTTTTGAAAAAAACACAATTGCCGAACTTGAAATCGTCGAAATCATGAAGCCTTAAATAGCGCTTTGAGGTGGCGCCACAGGCGTGCGTGATGTGTCTGCGCTGAAATTTAATCATTTGCATATCTCACCTCCGCTAATGCATGTTGTAAATTTGATGTTAATTGCGTGCTTCCTTCAGGATGTTGCATTTACGGTGGCGAGCAGTGTAATTGCCAAAGTCTTAGAGCTCACGATGTAGACTTAAAAGATTCGGTAGTAACAAATTCAAATATCTTAGTTTCATCAGAAACTTGGCTGGACAATGAAAGTAATATATCTATTCCTAATTTCAACTGCATTTTGAAGTATAAACGACCAAATATGAGAGCAGGAGGAGTTGCGATATATCAAAATTCTAGCCGACGTTGTTAACATTTTAATTCCATCCATGGATTTTTCTGTCAGTCAATCCGATATTTTTGGTACCATACAATCTTCAGTGGGGGATTTGTGCTTGGCTGAATGCGGAAAAGATAATGGACAAAAATTATAATTGCTGCAGTATATATTACTCCGAACAAAAAATTAGATGACATTATAGAGTTCCTTTATCGATCATTATTACCATACACATCAAGAGGCTCTGCTTTACTTAATAAAAATTATGACAAAACACCTATGGTTTTAAGTGGAGATTTTAATGTCAATTTTGCTTTAGACAAATCTCTACAATTGATTGAATTTTTAAGATAATTTCGCCTTATCTCTACAAAATAACAGAGTAATACCAACGACAAAATCAAATACTAGGATTGATGTAGTGTTTTCGAGATTCTTTGATGATATTGAGTGCAAAACCTACATTTCTTATTTTAGCTACCACAAGCCTTTGATAACAAAAGTATGTACAAAAACACCCATAAGCATAATGGAAATATAATAATGACTTTTCTATAAATGTATTCAATAAATTTTTTTATTTATTATGTATTGAAAATGAAAATTTTGCTTAAACTTGCACCTTTTCCATCCTAATTATTTTTAAATACAGTTTTACATAATAATGCTAATAATAAATTTGTTAACTATATATATAAGATTACTTTAAAATAAAACTTAATTATACAATTCATTATATATAAGCCAAAGAAGTTAACTTCTATCGCGTGTTCACATTGATACACGCATGCATTTTTTCCGGTTAAAAGTTTCCTAATATTTCTTATGTATGATAGCATTCAGTGAATTAGTTGATCATTAATTTTTCTTTCGGTTTATCTATTGCAGGTTATTTCACCCATAGCAGAAACTTACTACTGCTAACATTTTTCTGTTATAATTTTTATTTATATTTGCATTCATTTTCATATCTATTTATTCTTTAGCATGCTAATTGAAATATATATATTTGTTTTATTAATTATTTACTTTAAGGCCAAATTGTAGTTTGTTTACAATATTTATAATGTGAACATTCCTTTGAAAAAAATATTTTTAATTTATGTTATACTACTTCATACAGGGTTTTACCCTCCCTAAAAAAAATTGCTATATGTTAATTTTGTTTTTAAAACTTAACCCGTGCGAAGAACGGGCATTTCTCAGCTAGTTTAATATAAACTCATTGGCATGAAAGTGAAGTGCTTTATTTTTATACCAAGAATTACTAAAATAAGGCTCATTTTGCAGTTATATAATCAGCTTCGGTGATATTTAACTTTTGAAAAATACTACACACATACCAAAACCTTTTTTCAAAACCATACATCACATCTCATATACTGTCTTCTCCACAACAGCCATTATTTGTCTATACTCAAAAAATTTAATACAGGATACATTTACAAATGTTAAAATTGTTTTTAAAATTTGGTATGAATACATTGTGGAATTGTCAGTTAACTTCATTGAACAAAATCGTGTGTACTGTTTGAAGGACAAACTAATTGGAAAGAAGTTTTTCTCGTAATAGAATTTGTAATGACTGAATTGTGTGAAAGATGTAGTGAGAAGAATTTTCCGTTTAAAACTAAATAAACAGAAAGATAAATTAAACTTGAATAGAAAATGATCAGAAATACTTTAACATTTTAAAGAATAATAATATATCCCCCTTAAAATTAAAAAAAAAATATTTACTAAATTTGTTTTATGCTCCATCCCAAATGCCGATGTAGAGAAGATATTTTTGTTTAGTTCAAGTTGTTCGAAAAGGAGAACACTATGAAACAAAAGTAAAGCCTTTTTCCAAAAAAATTCATTCAACATAAAAATATCATTTGTAGGATGAAAAGTATTGAAATCTCTCTTTATGTTATTTTAAATTTAAAATATGATTGAATAGAGGAAGATTCATTTTATTTCATAAATCTAATCATCGTATGTAACGATACTCCTTTCATTCTTTGTTTAAAAAGAGAGAGAGAGAGATGGTCACCTTTACTCTTTCTTAGAAAACATTAAGATGTGCTTGCGTTTTTTTAGTCTCATATTCAACAATAAATATAGGGTGCTTTTTCCTGGAAATTTCATAATACCAAAAAAAACTTTATTTAAAAAAAAGTTTTTATTTTTAAAAATGACAAATTTTTTTTGTTTAAAATAAACAAATATTTTTCAACTTTTAACTCATTATTTTTTTAAAGTTTTTTTTATTCTATTTCTTGTAATTTTATTGAAACTGAACAGATCGAGTGAACAACTTTCATACAGGATTCACCCAAGGCAACGTCATAGCTGTGAACATGTGATCTCCTGGTTTTAAATTAACAAAGAGGTCTAACTGAGTAATAAAATTACCCCCTCTAGATCTTCTGCAAACTTAAAAGGAGGAAGGAATGAAATCTGAAGCAATTTCCAAGGAGTTTGCATAAGAGAAATAAACGCTTTCGGAATGATTTTTCAAGACAAACACTTAGAGGGTTGACAATATAGAAGTACTTGTATATATGTTTTCAATGCCTTAAAATTGCAGTTTGTATTCATGCGTGGTTATAGAAATTTTTTAAAAAACACTGTTAGATTTTTTAGAGATAAAAAGACATCAGCATGCAAGTTGAAAATTGCAATTAATACAAAAATTTTATTATTAAGATAAATGTTCTAGGGTTGCCTTTATATATACAGTAATTTTGAAAGAAAAAAGATCAGGTGCTAAAATTAAAGCAATTTTTATCATGCACATCCATTAAGCAGTGAGCAGAGTTTCACAAGGGAAAATAAAATATTATTTAATCACTTCTCTTCAGTTTTTATATTTTTCTTGTGTTCTAACTCTCTATACTCTTGAACCAATTTCCTGGATAAGTAGTTTATGTGCATTTTACTTAAATATCATAAAAATAACAGTATTTTTAAAAAAAAAATCTCAGTGGATCTGTAGTGCATGCATTAACAAATTATGTTTATATTGTACAGTCATAATGAAAATATACAAAACTATTGAAAACTGATTACAAATACTTAAATGCAGAAAGTAATTTTGCCTATTTTATAGTAAGCAAACAAGAGTATATACAAACAAAATAGAGGAGTGTATGAACTTTCTGATAAATATATGGAAGCTTGAAAAACATCAGAGAAAGACCACTTTTAGGAACAATCTTTCATACCTATAATAATAACTATTTATTCATTAAGTCTTTTTTTTTTTAAATATGCTTAAATATTGAAGAGTTAAGCAGGAAATCAACATATATTTTGAATGTAATCAAATGTAGTGCTGTGTATATTTGTGTGTGTGGTATATTTAACATATATAAAATAATTCTCAAAGTGTGTGTGTGTGTAAAACTTGTTTTGTTTCTTGTATTCTAATTATTTCAAGAATAAGGATTGTTTATTATCAACTTTATACATTATATTATTTAGAAATATAATCATCAGTATTTATATACATTACAAATTCTAATTTTACATCAATGCAATTATTTTTAGTTTATCTTAATTCTGAAACATAGCAAAATGCATAATTATAGCATTTATTAATTTTAGGAAAAAATTAATTCAATGCTTACAATCATTCACATCTATCATTTATTTCATCTACATATTTTTAATTTTAAAAATGAAGTGAGTATGATTAAAAAAATTTAGCTTAATGTTTCTTTTTACACATATTTAAAGCAACTAAAGATACAGTGCATAAAGGGGCACATGCATGTGAGATCTGTTGAGGCTCAAGGAAGTGTGGCTATTGGTGTGGTGTGAAAGTTTGGAGAATGAGTGCTAACTCTCATGCATCCCTCTTCTCAATTGACAATGGTTTAAAAGCAAGAGGTTCGTTGTAAATAGCTATCACATTGCTTTGAAGACCATTGTTAATAAACAATCCTAATGCTATTGAAAACTGTGTAGTAAGAAGAAACCACATGTTTAAAATAACAGATGCAGAAAGATTACATATTTTTCCAACAAAGAATATAAGAATTTTAATATACTGGTATATCTAATACACATCAAATTGTGTTTACAATTATTTGTAACATCCAATCAAAATCAATATCTAAAATAAAGGGAAGAAAATGACAAGAATAAAGATTAAATTATAACAAACAACAAATAAAATTCAGATAAAAAAGCTTATAAGCTCATACATTATAAGACTTCTAAATAAAAGATCTTAACAAAAACTGTATCAAAACCTTCCTAAATGAAAATTATAAAATTAAACATAATAAACACATGTCCAGAACATCAACTTAAAATTGTGCGCATATAAATACAAAACAAAATATTTAATAAATAACTGTCTGGCAGGAAAATTAAATGACTATGTACCTCAAACATGAATACCAAATGCAATATCACTAAACATAAATATATGCAGAAAATTAATTACAGAAGAGAAACAATACATTACAGTTTTAAACATAAATATTGGAGATAAATAAGGCTATTTCAATTGATTAGCATTCAATAGAGTAAATGAATTTCAAGGCATACAATAAACATTATACCACTCAAGCACACTGCAGAAATTTCATCAGAAGACTATGTTTCTAAATTTAAAAAAAAATGTTAACAAATACAGCTCTATATATAATACCACACAAATAGATTAAAACAGCTTTCATTTCCTAATGCAATAAAACACATTGAAACAGTTTAAAAACCTTAAAAATGATTTGTTAAGACATCAAAAATCATAAATAAAACATTTTATAATAAATACAAGTCTCACTTTAGAAGACTTTCACACATACTGATTTTTTTATCACTATTACATTACAAAAAAAAAAAAAAAAATTAAAATGGTTTATTGCTTGCTAAGGTAGCACCAAATTGAATGACTATATTGATGGATACCAAAAACTTTGGTTCATGAACAATAAAATTCATGTAAATATCTGATATTAAAATATACTGCTAATTTATTATTTTACAATCATTAATAGAAAATTGTAAATGCAGCATAAATTTTTCCAAGTTTCATAATATTCTTTTAATTAATATTTAATTTCAACTTCAGTCTTTATAATCTTATATATAAATATTAATGATTCACCCTTCCCAAAAGGAGATACTTTTCAACTAATAATTGATATGTTAATATAACCAAAAATTTATGGCTAATACAATGATAATGGTTTAAAATAAAAACAAAGCATATAGGTTATATATATAAATGATAAAATGGAAAAATGTTTCAATAAGAAAGATTTAGCAAAAAATTATAACACCTTGATCTTCAAGAAATAATGTGAATTTATTTTTTTGTTTTAAAACTTTCATTCATAATTTAATACTAAGTTAAGTCAATCAAAATTTTAGTAAAAATTTTTGCACACTAAAACAGATATATTGATGAAAAATGCAAGGTGTCACAACATACATATACGTCACAACATACATAAACACATCTTAAGGTTCAGCTCTACTAATATTTTGAAACAGAAAGAGTATGTTGAATTATCACATCCAGAAAGATGAAACTACAGAATATCTCACAAAGAAAACTGCAGATTAATTTTGGCACAAAATGCAGCAGACAGCAAGAATATATTGCATTGTATGATGCTTGGATCAGCTAAGAAGAATAAAAAAATACAAGGATTATATGACATAAGGAAATTTATACATAAAAATGCTATTAAAAATGAGAAGCACAAAAACAAAAAATAAAAGCAAATACTTTATCAGTAGTACACAAAGACAATTCAAATACATACTTTATGTAAGATTATAGTTTTTTAAACTAACCAGGATAGCTTATTTTATACAAGTCATTTAAATAAAAAGTACTTCAAAGAATATTTTTAGTACATATACCTCGAAAAAGAATAATAAATGCAGGGCTGACACTGAGCCTCCTCCCAAGAGAGCTCTGTGTATGTCACTTTAAAGCAATTTTTTATATGTTAGTCATCAATTTTATAAAAGCATTAATAAAATATTTGAACTTTCCTGAAATTTTTTCGCTTGCTCTAGGAAAAATTTGTTTCATATGATATGTATAAAAATAAATTCAGAACTAGGGTCTTACAGTGTGATTTTGTTCATCTTATGCTAAAAGTTTGCATGTATAACGAATGCTGATACAGTACTATTGATCAAATCTCAAGATTTGATTGCTTTTTTTTATCATCTGCTTATATCTGTACATCAAAATCCATTAATTTTGAAATGTATTTTATATAATTAAACTTGTGAGTAAAATAAAATTAAGATTCCATTTGTATTTAATAAAATTGGTATTTTTGGAAACAAAAAATGAATGAATATAAGAAATGAATTTTGAGCATCAATATTCCAATAATTGTATTTACTATTTTCTGTGATCTTTTTTGATCTAAACACACAAAGGCTATTATTTTCCATAAAATTGTCTTTTTCAAAACATAGAGAGAAATGGAATATATTTCTTATGTTTGAATTGTTTTATCAAAGCTGATATAAATAAATTGTAAAAAAAAACATAATCAAAATAGAATAAAATTAAATCCAAATAGAATCCAACTTTTATTCCATTCATGAGTTCAATAACATAAAGCAAACAATATATTTCAAAATGAATTGAATATTGAATTACAAACATGAGCAGAAAAAAAAAAAACAATGAAATTACAAGGATGGGTCAATAGTGCTGTATCAGCATTCATCACATATGCAATGAATTACAAGTATTAAATTGTTTATGAAATGCAACTAGCATACCTTGAAAGGTTCTTATTATATATTCTGTGTGATTCTGAAGCAGGCAAAACATATCAAAATATTCAAAAACAGGTAAAACATATGCTTAAAGCAAGGGAAAAAAAATAGAAATGAAACAATGGATTGAAATTGATAACAAATATATTATGATCTGTAAAATATTATATAAGGAAGAACATTAAATTTATGTAGAGCTGCAATGTATCCCTAAGTGTATTATTGTTGCAGGTAAAAAAAATAAAAAAAACTTTACAGATCAATAAATGTATAAAAGGATAAGCAACTAACACAACAGAAAATGAATAAAATCGGGTACAATTATTAATAAAATATATAAATATGTCCTACAATTTGAAGTCTGAATCTTATAAAAATGCACCAATAATGATACCAAACGATTAAAATCAAGGTAACCATACTGTAATGTTATCGCTCAACTTGGCGAATATCAATTTGGAACATAGCGTTCCGTCATCAAATTAGTTCCTTTGGTTTTTGTAAAAAAAAGTGTTTAAGGCTTCCCATAATAAAAAATTAATTAAAATTTTGGGTTGAATTGTCAAAATTTGTATTGTTTCAGAAAGTATATAAGATACTGACCACGTTCAGAATTTCAATCAATCATCATCTGGTGCAGTACAACGAACTAATATATCCAATGACATACACATTATGAATCCAAGCATTAAGTAATAAAAACGATCAAATGAAAATGTAAGGATAAATATTTCAGTCATTTTAGGCATGGTTATGGTGCAAGAATTGCAAAAAGAATAAATAAGCAATGTGATAAATTTAAAGAAAAAAATCTTATACATCATAGTAGGCGATGTACTACCAAAACACAATTTTCAGCAATACGGTAGAAAAATATAACGAATAATTAGTGAAAAAATTACAGGCCTTAACAGTTTAATATATTTAAGTTTTGGTATAAGACAAAATTATCTAGGAAATACGCAGTAGTAATTACTGTTACGGTTTCTGTTTCCAGGTGTTTTTGCTTACTCTCTTCACTTCATAAGTCGAAAATAAAAATAGGAAAGAAAGTTTCATCTGTTTTTTCTTTTCTTGATATTTAAATTTTTAGTTCATATAAATTGTAAGTAAAGCCCTTTTATACTTAATAGCTTCAAATACTTGGAAATAAAAAAAAAATTCATTGAGGACTATAGTGAAATTGCAAACAGCACTAACAACTGCCATTGAGCTAATTTTTGGGCGTGATTATGTGATGATTGTAGTCAAACCATATATAGCACTCGGTGGTTTAACGCCTTTGAAACACCTACAGAGTTCTAAGATTGCGTGGGACGGCATTCGCCAATGTGTTCGCCAAAACAGAAGTTTCAGATAGAATCCGTCAGTGTGTGTGGTTACGTTAGAGACACGGTGCCTGAAGTTTTACTTTTCGTTCAGTCACAGCTTCAAAGGTTTTCAGTTGAAACGGAAGTTTGTACGGTGCATGCGCAATGGAGAAAACCGTGGATTCTCACCCAACTTCCTGTAATTTTTTGGAATTCAACAAGATGTCCAAAGTTAAGAAGGTACTTGATGAAGCCAGGGAGCAAAATTGTACAGAAATCGACCTAGTCGATAAAGGAATAACGTCCTTTGAAGAAATGCCAGCGCTCCGTGAGTATTTCGGTCTCATGTTTTTTATAGGACTATATAAAACTGCTGCCTAATTAGGAGATTCTATTTTAGAAAACCGGTTCACAGGGAAAGCCAAGGGGAATCACGTTGGGTGTGGTAGGGAATTCACAGATTTGAACACATGGAATGTGTGTGTGTTTGTTTACATTTTATGATTGCAATTTTTTTAAAAATAGATTATATTTTACGCAAGTTTGTTCTGAAGGATAACTTTCTTACGATTTTAAATTTCAGTGAAATAACGGAATGTAAAAATAAAATAGCTTTTATAGCTTTATTTTTTTGAGGTGTCAAATTTCTCTGATTAAAGAAGAAAATCGGGCAACTCTTAGTAATTAACAGTATTAGCGTTTTTTGATTCTGAATGAAACTTAATCATCACATTATCTTTTTACTTATATTTTTGGATTCTTTGATAACTTTTTATTAATTTTCTGGTATTACCAGAAAATTAATAAAAAATAAATATTGGAATTATCCATGTAATAAATGCTTTTATAGGTCCCCATGCATTTTCTTAAAAATTAGCTTTGTTATTCATATGCTATTTATGAAGGCTATTTTCAAAGAAATTTTGTTATTTTTATAAAAGGACAATTCAGGTGATATACTCATGTTAGATTTGAAATTGTAGGTTTAAAGCATGGGTGGGCAACCCGTGTCACGCGTTCCACATTGTGTGGCACAGCGGAATTGTAGTAGTAGCTTGCAAATACTTTTTGAAAAAATAATAATAAATGCAAATATTTCACAAGTGAAATGCAAAAAAAAAAAGAAAAAACCCTCAAAATTTAGATTAGCATGTTTGTGAATAAATATTTCCTATTATGAAAAAAAAACACAAAATATCTCTCAAAACTAGCTGATATGCACAAAGAAGAACTTAATTTTTGTAGCATCTTCAAGAACAAATCCTAAGATACATGATTGGGAGGGGGGGGGGGGGAGGGAGTACAGTCTCAAAAGCCACATTAAGTAAGTATTGAGGGTTCAAAAATTATTTAGAATAAAATGTTTTAAATTACTTATTTTTATTTTACGCCTAACTTATCTGATTGAACTTGGAAAAAGTTTATTAACAATGAAACCTAAGCAGTATTTTTGTCTTCTTTTATATTTTTAAGTTACTGCTACATAGACTTGCATTGAAAAAAATGCTATTTGCGTGAAAACCCCATAATAATGTAATAAGTAACAATTTTTTCACCTCTTTTTTTTGTTTAATTTCTGGAAAAATTGGAAGTGGCAAGCACATAAATTTTTTTTTATCAGATAGTTTCTATCTTCTCGAAAAGATTGGCCACCCCTGGTTTAAAGAATAGAATAGAGGTGGCCCCTTGGCAAAGCCAATTCTTTTGTAACCAGAATCAGTCCCCAAACTACCGATATGTAGCAATAGGTGTGAATCAAAGCCAAAGTAACTTGGAGCCAAATTCGTTCTGGCATCTAGATAAACATTGCCAAATCAAAGGGGCCAATTTTCTACACTTTAGCCATTTGTAATATATAATGTTAAAAAATTATAACCTAATATTCCTCTTGTTTGAATTTATGGTTCAGTAAAGGATAAATTCAGGTATATAAACTTATTATTTTTATGGATTTATTATTATTGAATAAAAGTCTTATTTATTCACTTAGTTTAAATATCCATAAAAAATGGCAGCTTATTATCAAAAATAATACGTACTGCTATGAAATGTAGGTAAACATTCTCCAGTCAGCAAAATAACAAGTTTCAATGGTGGTATTAATGTGAAATTTTCAAACAGTTGATCGATCTGTTTAAAAAACACGTGTGTTAATTGGTTTTGTTAAAATTTGAGAACATGATTGAATTGAATTCAAAACATAGTATAACTAATTATTCAGTTTAGCAGTAGTAGTAATTAATTTATTCATTTCTATAAATTAACTAGAGACTGGGATAATCTGATTAATTTATCAGTAATGGCACATCAATTGTTAGTGAGTTTGGGGCATCATTTTGCTGAAGATTTAATTAATGTAAAAAAAATTAATCAGACATATAATCTGTGCATATGGTCAGGGACGTCTTAAGGCATGGGCCCGGGCTCTCCCCACCCTCGGTGAAGGCCTCGTTTTGCTCTTGACTTTGTCTCAGTAAGATCATGATCTGGATAATTTTAATGTGTTCAGATATTATTCATGTATATATTCTACTACAAAAAGGGAATTTCAAACTGAATGTTAACTAGCAAAAGTGGTAAGATTGTCTGTCATGACCATTGTCCATGTCTAGATCTAGGCCTGACCATAAACGATAATTGAACTCATTTAGTTGAAACGCTGTCATTGTGGTCGAGCTGATTATTGCCTAGGTTTTTTAGATTTGTGAGTCATGCACATTTATTTGTTTTAAATTACAGTTTTAACAATTATTTGACAATTTGTCTACTTTTTAAGATCTCAGGTAAGGTCTACTTTTGCATAGGGACCCAGAGCCTCAAAAAAGATTTCTTTGGGCTCACTGGGCTTTAAAGAGTCTTAGGATGTCCCTGTATATAGTATGAAAATGAGGAAGAAATACCAACTTTGATGTGTTATTCATATTATGCTTGCCTATTCTGCATAATGTATCTCCCCCCCTTCAAATAAGTAGAGGAGACCTGTGTACAGGGCCACCATGTAGGGGAGACCTGTGTACCGTAATTTCGCACCTATAGTCCGCACCATCGTATAGTCCGCAGACACGATTTTATATAAAAAAAATTTCAAAAATCGTCATAGTCCGCACCACCGGATAGTCCACGGACTATACGTCCGAAATTACGTTATTTTAATATGGCAATATTAATGTATTTTAGAAACAAAGAACTAAGTATAAATAGAAAAAAAGTACTTCCTTACTAATATACCTTCAGAAATAAAATGCTAAATACAAATAAAAAACAATGCTTACTAATTAATCATATATTAATTAATCACACATTCTACTACATTAACGAAAACCTTCAAAGTCCGATTCATCGGTATCAGAATTAAACAGTTCTAATATATTTTCGGGAAGAGTGTTCGAAAGTTCATTTTCAGCATCACTATCTTCACTGTCAGTGATTTCCTCGATTTCACTAACAATCCCGGCTTTTATAAATCCCGATCATCGGCAGTTCACGACAGCGTGTTTTTTAAATTTGAACGATTTTAACCGTGAACAACCAGCGTATTATCCGCACTGGTGGATAGTCCGCAGCTTCAAAAATTCGCATTTTAAACACAGATAGTCCACGGACTATACGCGCAAAATTACGGTACCTACGGCCACTTTTTTTCAATGGACAAAAAAAGAGCCACTGGCCTGTTTAAAAAATGTGAAATTGATATGCACTCATCCTTATACTAACTACCATCCAATTAGAATTAATATAAGTACTTAAAATAATAAATTCCGTGAAATAAAAGCTTTTTAAAAAATTTCACAAATGGCCCTAGGTACAATGATATCAATGTACCTAGGGCCTTTTCCTGAAAATTAGGTTTCACTCTGTAATCAATAGAAAATAAACATACACAGATACAGTTAATAAAAGAAACAATTTTTGTTAATACATTGATTTATCATGTAACTATTTAAATTGCAATGCACCAAATTATTAATAAACTACACGTATTTTCATTCAACATTATAATTTAAAAGACTTGCACCAAAAGTTAGCTGCATACATTGCCACTCTGAAGCGCCAACAGATTGTGGTTTGTGCAATTTAAACAGAATATTTATGTCAGTGTCACAAGTTTCTTCTTTATCATAAAGAAACTTATTTGAACAAGCAATATTCTTCAAAAATTTAATGCTATAGTGCTCTTCTTTAACATCTATTATTTCTGCCACCTAAAAATGTTCAGTTTTTTGCCTTGTATTTTTGAAAAACAAAACCTCCCCTTTTCAATAGTATTTCTAACATCTGTGGAATCAGAATCTTCAATATTTGATAATTCTTCGGATGAAGTTGCCTCAATTTCAAATTAAGATTTTTTCATGTTTTTTTTGGGCTATTTTAATTGCATGTTGTTTTTCGATTTCTTACTTTTCAGGAGTGTCAGTCGAGATTCTCAGGTGCACCTTTCAGCATATGGGTTTTTAAAGTTCACCCTTGGGAAAAGCATCATAGGGGGAACAGAATTTCCTATAATATTTATACTACAGATAATAGTGATATTATAGTTCCTCATTCACCTGAATTCATGCTGCCAACCTGTTTCTTGCCTTTTGGGGCTATAACCTTGGCTGGTGTGTGCACTCTTGTAATGCCTGTTTTGTCCATATTATAAATGCATTTAGGCAAAAACTGGTATTTTGACAATACCTCCTGATACTTTGCAAAAAAAGTACCAACATTTGTTTTATTAAATCTGGTAGCTCTTACCAAACTAGTGGCTTGGGGCTTTCTTAGTGAAAAACCTTATTTCTTTTCAGAAAATCAAAATACCATTGATCACCAGCTTCACCATGTGCATCCCAAGACTTGGGACATTTTTTTTTCATTAGCTTTTGCATATTCAAAAGCAAGCTTTTTAACTTTTTTTTGACAACCTGAAATGCATATTGCATGCAGTGATAAGGTACTGAACAAGAACACTCTCTTCTTCGTTAGAGAACATCATCCAAACAGCACATTGGTTATAATATGCACAATTTAATTCCATATTTTTAGAATTATTAGTCTTCCTGCAAAAAGCAATGTGCCTTAGCAGTGTAGTTCTGCGTACTCCAAACTATCGTACAGCAATCCAAACTGGAACTCCATCCTTCAAAACTGCTTCTGCAGCTGCAGTTATATTGTCTGCATTAGGTTTTGACTTTTTAATTTTGTTAGAATTTCTAGGCATCTAAAAGTTAGGAATTTATAATTGCTCATAAAGAGGAAAACTGATAAATTTTAAAAATTTGCAGGTATGACAGTGGGATACAGGTTATAAATTTAATTAAAATATCGTAAAAACCTTATTTAGAATTGTACTTTTGTTTTTATAACTATAAAAAATTGTTTTTTTTATTAAAGGAATTCTTATGTTGTATAAACAAAATAATCCTGAATTATAACAATAATGGTAGCAAAGATATTTTTTTATAAATTCAAGAATATTAAAAGTTTTAGAATAAAATTTAAACTCTCTTCTTACTTAAATAACATTTAGTAATAATAAAAAACTTGACTAAATCCAAATGGTCCAGATAATTAAGGCCATTTTCCTCCATCCATCTGAACCATTTTGATTTAGTCAAGTTTTTTATTATTACTAGATGTTATTTAAATGAGAGGAGTTAATATTTTGTTCTGAAATTTTCAATATTCTTGATTTATAAAAAAATATCTTTACTATGATTATTGTTATTATTCAGGATTATTTTGTTTATACAACATAAGAATTCCTTTAATAAAAAGCAATTTTTTATAGTTATAAAAACAAAAGTGTAATTCTAAATAAGGTTTTTACAATATTTTAATTAAATTTATAACCTGTATCCCACTATCATACTGCAAATTTTGAATTTATCAGTTTTCCTCTTTATGAGCAATTATAAATTCCTAACTTTTATAGATGCCCAGAAATTCTGATGAAATAAAAAGGTCAAAACTTAATGCAGATTATATAACTACAGCTGCAGAAGCAGTTTTGAAGGATGTTCCAATTCAGACTGCAGTAAGATAGTTTGGAGTAAGCAGAACTACACTGCAAAGTCACATTGCTTTTTGCAGGAAGACTAATAATTCTGAAAATATGGAATTAAATTGTGGATATTATAATCGATGTGCTGTTTGGACAGTGTTCTCTAAAGATGAAGAGAGTGCTCTTGTTCAGTACTGTATCGTTGTATGCAATATGCATTTTAGGTTGTCAAAACAACAAGTTAAAATGCTTGCTATTAAATATACAAAAGCTAATGGGAAAAAAATCCCAAGTCTTGGGATGCACATGGTGAAGCTGGTGATCAATGGTATTTTGATTTTCTGAAAAGAAATAAGGTTCTTTCACCAAGAAAGCCACAAGTTTGGCAAGAACTACCAGCTTTTAATAAAACAAATGTTGATACTTTTTTTGCAAAGTATCAGGAGGTATTGTCAAAATACCAGTTTTTGCCTGAATGCATTTATAATATAGAGGAAACAGGCATTACGAGAGTGCACACACCAGCCAAGGTTATAGCCCCAAAAGGCAAGAAACAGGTTGGCAGCATGACTTCAGATGAACGAAGAATTATCACTATTATCTGTAGTATAAATGCTATAGGAAATTCTATTCCCCCTATGATGCTTTTCCCAAGGGTGAACTTTAAAAACCACATGCCGAAAGAAGCACCTCCAGGAACTGTAAGAACAGCACACATTAGTGGATGGTCAAATGCCGAAATATTTGCTGAATTTTTAAAACTTTTTATTTCTCACATTAAATGCTCAGGTAATCAGCAAGTATTATTACTATTGGACAATTCCAAAAGTCATGTCAGTATTGAAGCCATCACTTTGGCTAAAGAACCTGGCATAGTTATGCTTTCTTTTCTTCCACATAACCAACCATTGGATGGAGGTGTGTTTGGTCCCTTTAAAAAATACTACAGCTCAGCATGTAGTAATTGTATGCTAACGAACCTGGTAAAACCAATCGCCATATATGAAGTTGCAAAGAATGTTGGCAAATCCTATCCTTTGGCCTTTTTACTCCTGTAAACATTCTGGCTGGCTTTCGTGTGTCTGGCATATGGCCAGTGAATCCAAACATATTCACTGATAATGAATATTTGAGTTCAAATGTAACTGACAGACCAGATTGACAGATAAATTGTCAAAATAACATTTTTCCAGGGAAGAAAGTGAGTCAAATATGATGGAACTAGATGTTTGTGTATCAAACTCAGATACATGTTCTGAAGAATTTTGTGGGCCTTCTACATCTAACTCCATTTCATGTGTAACATCGGAACAGATACAACCTTTTCAAAAGGCAAAATCTCGAAGTAAATCCAACAGAGGAGGCCGAAAACAAAGGAGATATAGAATCCTGGCTGACACTTCTTAAAAGGAAGAAATCGAAAAACAACATTCAATTAAAATAGCCAAAAAAAGAAAACTTAAAAAAAAATCTTGAGTTTGAATTTGAGGCAACTTCATCCAAACAATTATCAAATATTCAAGATTCTGATTCCACTGATGTTAGGAATACTATTGAAAAGGAAGGAGGGTTTGTTTAACAAGAATACAAGGCAAAAAAACTGAACATTTTTATGTGGCAGAAAAAAAAATTGTTTAAGAAGAGCACTATAGCGTTAACTTTTTGAAGAATATTGCTCGTTCAAATAAGTTTCTTTATGATAAAGAAGAAACTTATGACACTGATATCATAAACATTGTGTTTAAATTGCCCAAACTGCAATCTGTTTGTGCTTCAGAGCGGCAATGTATGTTGCTCACTTTTGGAACAAGTCTTTTAAATTATAATATTTAATTAAAGTACGTGTAGTTTAAATAGTTATATGATAAATCAATGTATTGGCTAATATTGTTTCTTTTATAAAATGCATCTGTGTTTGTTTATTTTCTATTGATTACAGAGTGAAACCTAACTTTCAGGAAAAGGCCCTAGGTACTATAATATTATTGTACCTAGGGCCATTTGTGAATTTTTTTAAAAAGCTTTTATTTCACAGAATTTATTACTTTAAGTACTTATATTAACTCTAATTCGATGGTAGTTAGTATAATGATGAGTGCATATCAATTTCACACTTTTAAACAAGCCAGTGGCTCTGTTTTTGTACATTGAAAAAAAATGGCCCTAGGTACACAGGTCTCCCCTAAATGTTATCAAGTAAATTTTGTACAGAAGCACTCCTAATTTTTGTAGCTTATTGATTTTAAAAGGTTTAAAAATTTAGAGAGCAATATTAATGTATTCTAACTGGGCATGGAAACTTTAAAGCCTATTTGAAATGCTTTAATTTGTCGCCTACTGACCAGTGTTCTTGCTCCAGTGACTCAGTCCAGGATGTCAAGCATCTAATATTTGCTTGTGCTAAATTAATTCTCTTCCGAAAGACGTACTCTCATGAATTGCCTACAAAAGAACAATATAGCGTGGCCTCCTCCTTTCTCTGCCTTTGTTCAGAGCAAGTCTTCTTTTACATCGTTTTGTGCATATATTAATAGCATTTTTTCTCGTATTGTTTAGATTGTCAATTTAATTATTTTTATTTAAAAAAAAAAAAAATTTTGTTTTTTTTACTATTTTATTATTTTGTGTGTTTGCTAACAATTACTGTGTACGTATGTATATATATATATATATGTTTTTTTTAAAGTGCGTATATATATATGTATATATATATGTCTGTGTGTATATTCTTAAGTATTTGTGTGTATGCATGCTTTTACTCATTTGTATTTTGAAAATCTTATTCTGATCACACATGTGCTTCCAAACCTTCACCATTGTATAATTTTATTTACTGAATGTCTCCGTTTTTGCATGTGAGCAATGTTGTATTTTGTACTGTGTTTATTGTATTTGCATCCCGTCTTGTTTCTTTTTACCTTTCGATTTCCCATTTGTGCTTGTGTCCCTGTACTTAAAACTTCCTACCACTATTGATCGAGTATTGACTTACGTTTGTAAGCCTTGTGTTATACTTGTTGGCACACAAGGAGTCTACCTAGAGTCTCAAAAAAAAATATTAATGTATATTTTTCTTTAAAGTTTATTAGCCGTTTAAATAAAAAACACTATTAATTTCTTTCTTTTCTTACTGTTCAGTTACTTTTCACAAAAATACCATTTCAATTACACTCTGCTGTGACAGTCAGAAATTTTTCCAGACATACAAGACCATTTCAAGCATCGTGCAACACATATTGATTAAAATCTGTGCTTTAAATTTAATCTGAAATTGTGAATTGTACAAAAACAAAACAAAAAAAAGTTGAGGACTGTGTATGTGTGTGTTATAAGCAATTTTCAAAAAGAAATTTTATAGTAGTACTCAAGTTTTAAATAATTTTTGGTATAGCTTGTTTTCAAGTAATTATACAAATATTCTTAACATTTATTTATGCATTAATACAAATTTTTAAAAATTTTTACAGTTGTTATGCAGAATATTACCAGGTTAACCCTGAGCCACAATAAAATTGTCAGTAAGTTATTATTTTTTCTTCATTAACTAAGATTTAACCAATAAATGTGTTTATGATTATGTTTTAAATTCTATTTGAGCAATTTGTGTTTATGAAATAATTTATTTATAAATTAGATTATTGAAGCATCATTTATAAATTATAAAAGTCATTTATTACATTACTAATAAAAATATTAATAAGAAACTTGTGTTGTAAGTTCATTTAATGAAGCTTATAATATATGATGTGACTTTCCTCTATAACAGTGATGGCGAACCTATGACCTGTGGGTCAGATGCTGACTTGTTTGTTTAAGTGGGTTTATTTACATTTTGTAATTAGTGTGGATTGTTTATATTCTATTTGTATTTTTTCAGGTACTGCATTGACACAAAAGTGTTAGGAAAATTTAATTCTCTCGTACTTTAGGTACAAATCTCTATCCTTTTTAGGTGACCCAAATAACACTAACAACTTTGATCTTGACCCGGCACTTCACTTGAAGACTGTATTGGCATTTAATTTAATTTTAATTGAAATCAAAATGATTTTGACTTGCCATCGGTATGGTATGATTTGTACACAGGATGTTCCCAAATGCCATGTACAAACTTGAAAGGTGAAGTAGAAAACATTGTGATGAGCCATAATATTACATAGGAAACCAATATGTGGTGCTGTACATGAGCTCACAAGGCTGACATGTGTGGTTTCCTCATTTCAGACATTGACAGCGTGCCATGAACAGGAATAGTTATACGAATGCTGAGTTAGCGGATATCCACTTCGTCAGCTTAGCCAATGGACATGGACATGCTGCTGTTCGGCTGTATGGGGAAAAATATCCAATGAAGTTGCTACCAAATCATCAAACATTCTCTCAGATGTATCGGAACCTGGTGGAACATGGATCTTTGATTCATGATTGAAGGTACTGGGTGGCTGTAAGGAACACAAATACCCATATTTGAAGAGGGTGTTCTGCATGCTGTGGACCCAAATCCCAGGACCAGTGTACTGGCGCTTGCCGTGTCTCGCAATATCTCGAACAACTATCCATCGTGTACTGCAGGACGAAATTTTACATCCATGTACAGAGACTGCAGTTGTTACAGCCAGTTGATCACTTACGACATGTCGTGTTTGCACAGTTGTTTGTTAACCAAAGGGTGACCGGCATGCACTTTGCTAGTTCCGTGTTGTTCTGTGATGAAGTAGCATTTTCATGTGAAGGGATATTCAATATGCACAATGCACACGTGTGGGCCTTTAACAACCCACACAGCACCTGACCATGTGCTGCACAACAATGCTTCACTGTTAATGTGTGGGTGAGTATCAGGGGGACAGTTTACTTGGCCCATACATCTTACTGCCTTGACTGGACAAATATCTCGTCTTTCTACAGGAGGTACTTCTGGAACTTCGTACCAATGCCCCTGCACCTGTTGGGTGCCGCATGTGGGTTCAATAGGACAAGGCATCATCTTATTATGTAAGGTATGTACAGGACTATTAGGACTGGACATTTTCAAACAGGTGAATTAGGCATGGTGGTCCCATTGCTTGGCCTCCCAGATCCCCTGATTTATCTCCTTGATTATTTTCTCTGGGGTTTCATGAAGAGCTTTGTGTGCAACAAGCCTGTCAATTCTGAAATGGAACTAGTGGAGCGAATATGCATAGCTGCTGCTATGATCCATGTAACCCACATTATTTTCGAACAAGTCCACTAATCCCTGTCGCGTTGGTGTCCTGCGTGCATATATGCCAATGGCCACAATTTCGAACACCTGTGATGCTTTTTAATTGATTTATTATTGTTTTTTTGTGTAATAAAGCGTTTTTACGCTACTTTCTGTGTTGGGGCCTTACTGTCTTTGCATCTCTTTATCTTGTTAGGGTTATGTTTCAGCCCATGCTTTACTATGTAATTATGACTCCTCAGGATGTTTTCTCCCTCTCCTCCAAGTTTGTACACAGCATTTGGGAACACCCTGCATTAGTTGTGTTATGAATAAATTTGTATATATGCTCTTATACTGCTGGTGTCAGCTTTTATGACTGTTGCTGTCGGTTTTTTCACAACAAAAAGCAATTTAAATGCTGTCTATAACCTTCAGTTTGATCATTACAGTTCCAAAGTTATGCAAATGACAACAAACATATATGAAAGTATGTAGTATTTGAAATAAAGCAAAAGTGTTCGCAAAATATCAAATAAAGTGTATAATTTTACTCACATTTTGTTTGTTTAAAAGAAAATTTATAAACCAAAGCAAATAACCATATTAAAGCACTTTCTTTGGATAAAAGGCATTTTTGTAAGATTATGTTCAGTTATGTTTGTAGAAAGAGACTTCTATAGCATGTTGCTAGAATTGATGTCAAATGGCTTTGCGTTTGAGTCTCGCATGTCTATATTTTTATTCCTTACAGCTACTAAACTTGCAGGTGCAGCATTGCAAAAATACATTCAACAGAAAATTGCATTGGCTGTTGCATCTTCAGGAATTGCTGCCACTTTGTTAAATGGTGGACAAACTGCACATTCCAGCTGCCATTAGACATTCATAATAAACCAGGCACAATGTGTAACATTGAAAAAAATAAAGCAAAATGTGGGTATGGTATTGCAAAGGAGTTCAATCATAATCTGCAATTAGTGTACTTTTGCCCATAAACACTCACTCAGACCGTTACATAGAACTTTGTATGATTTAAACGAAAATATTTGGTGGGGCTATCTTAGTACTGTCTGGTAATTTCCAACAGACCAGGCAAGTCATTCCTTGCCCTACTTTTGCTCGCAAGACTAACATTTGTTTAAAACAATAATATTTTTGGCAAAACGTTTAAAAACATGGGTGTCTAAACTATGACCATTTGAGGACCACATTGAAAGAAAAAAAATTTGCTGCGCCACATATACAATATTTTTTTAACAAATTGAAATCTACTTTCAAATTCTTGAATTAAATCAAAAATTAATGCTGCATAAAATTAATGCATTACTCTCAGGTTAATGTGCAGCCAAAGCACTTAAATGTGTCAAATCTTTTACTTTTGTTTGATTGTGCCAAAATTTCAACTTTCTGTTAAACACTGTTATTGTTTGGAACAGAATATATTAATAAATTAATTTCTTCCTTGAAGTTTCAAATTTAAATCATTCAAACGTTCTGTTAAGTCTATTAAAAAAGCTAAATCTAAAACCCAATCTTCGTCTTCAAATTCAGTCACGTTTCCCTTTTGTTTCCATAAATAGTTTTATTTCAGTTATCAAATTGTAAGATCTTTTGAGCATTTTCCCCTTTCTGATCCATATTACTTCTATATAATAAAAAATTCAATGCACATTAGTTTAAAAAACTGTTGAAATTGTCTATGATTACGTCCTTTTGCTCTTATAAAGTTAATGGTTTTTATAACAACGCTTAATACACATTCCATTTTAAAAAATTTTCCACTTAAATTACCCTGATGTACAATGCAATAAGATGTTTTATTTTAACTTTTATTTCAAAATTAATGTCAATGAATCAATTATATATGAAAAATATTGCAAACATTTATTTTTTTAACAAAAATGTGTAAATGTAAGTATTTTCATTATTTGTGTTTGGGCCGCACTTTAGACAAGCATGGTTTAAACCCTTCAATTGACCATAAACATGTGAGTTCAATTGCAAGATGATCAATCGCCACAAATATTTTCTAACCAACTGCTGAACATTGGAAACAGTGTAGAACTTCATCAAATTACACTACGTATCAAATTGCCGGCCAATTTCTGTACTGTTTTTCAGACAAAAAATGAACTGACTGAGAGCGTCTCAAGAATATACTGTACTAGCTGTTACCCACCCGCTTCGCTGGGTATTTCATGATGTTTTATAAATATATACTGTTTATATATATATATATATGTTATTGATATCCAAGTCCTAGCTTTAAGAATTTGATTCTATTGAAAAATATACTTATACCTGTAACTCTCACCTCTTGAAAAAAAAGGACAGAACTACTAATTTGTATTTTCTAATAATGTCTAAACTTGAAGATGTTTGTATTTTCATAAATAAGTGGATTTCCGCAAACCAATTTTCGATGGATCTCTACTCTGTAAATAAACATGCTAGCCAAACTTCAAGTCTTATCTAATAGAGCAGAAACAAAATTTTTCTTATCAATACCCCCGAAACCCTGTTGAAACTTGTTCTCCAAAATAACCATTCTTAGCAGATTTTAATTCAACCCAAAAGAAAAATCCAAACTAAATTCCATTATTATAGTCCTTGTAGTTGGAAAAAAATAAATTTTTTTGTCAAGCCCCAGTATCCCCTGCTTCCCCCCCCCCAGGAGTTGATTTCCGTAAAGTTCATTCTTAGCGGATCCCTATTCAACAAAAGAAACATGCTTAGCAAATTTGTTTAAGTATGTGGGTCTAATAATTCAAAAACAGGAATTGTTTTTCTATAACTCCCCTTGACTCCTTGCAACCCTCCTGAGGAGTCGATTTTTGTTTTACTCTTTGTTAGAGGAACTCTATTTCACAAAAGGAACCTGCATACCATATTTCTAGTAGATAGATCTAATAGTTTAAAAAAGGAAATATTTATCTGTTACACCCCTTAATTCCCCGAAATGACACTTGAGGGTTGGTTTGCGCGAAACCCATTTGTAACAGTTCTCTACTCTACTAAAGGAATCTGCTTACCAAATTTCAAGACTGTACGTCTAATAGTTTAAAAATGGGAATAACTATCTATAATGCCCCTTGAGCCCCCGCAATGCCACTTGGGGTTCTGTTTTTACAAAACCTATTTTGGGAACTGTACTCTATGAAAGGAATCTGCTAACAAATTTGAAGACTGTGAGTCTAATAAATTTAAAATGGGAAAAAAATATCTATAACGCCCCTTGAGCACCCGCAATGCCACCTAGGGGTCGATTTTCACAAAACACATTATATAAGGGATCTTTAATCCATGAAAGGATTCTGATTATCAAATTTCAAGACTGTATGTCTAATTGTTTAAAAATCAGAATAATTAATTATAACTCCCCTTAACCCCCGCAACACCCCTTGGGGGTCAATTCTCCCCAAACCCATTTTGTAGCGGATATTTACTCCATGAAAGAAACATGCCTACCAATTTTCAAGCTGGTCTGTTAAGTAGTTTAAAAATGAAAATATTTATCTATTATGCCCCTTAATTCCCCGCCACGCCACTTGGGCCCAAAATCCATCTTGTAGCTGATCTCTACTCTTTGAAAATAATCTATTTATCAAATTTAAAGACTGTGCATCTAATAGTTTAAAAATGGAAATAATTATCTATAATGCCCATTAAGGTCTCGCAACGCTACTTGGGGGTCGATTTTCACCAAACTCATTTTGTAATGGATCTAATCTCTATGAAAGGAATCTGCTTAGCCAATTTTAAGATTGTATGTCAAGTAGTTTAAAAATAGAAGCAATTATTTATAGCACCCCCTTAACCCCCGTAACGCCCCATGCGGTTTTCGAATTTCGCAAAAAAAATGCATTCTTAGCGGAACTATACTCCATGAAAGGAACATATCTACCAAATTTCAAGTCTGTGGCTTAAATAGTTCTGGAGATATAATTAGTTATTCATTGAGTGAGTCGCTTTTCTCCTTTATACATATAGATAAGTGTCTGGGTAATGACTAGCTCTATAATCCTGTTACTTAGGCAGAAAAAAATGTTGATGTTGACGAAATAAACTTCCAGGTACAGAAGTGTTGCCAGGTGATCTAATGCCTTTTAAATCAATCGATACTATTGATGAAAATGAAACTGTGAAGCTTTTGATTTCCCTGGATGTATTAGGAATGCCACCTCACAATCTTCCATTGAAGATTGGTTCACTGGTTACTCTGCTGGCGTAACAGTACACGTTTGGTCATCGAAATAATTACCGGGAATCTTCTTGAAGTAACCATTTTGATTGTAAAGTTTAAAAGAGAAATCGTCCTGTTGTCACCTGTTCCACTTATACCTTCAGAATCTCCAGTGCCATTCAAAAAGCTTCAATTCCCAACTCATTTGGCTTTCACAATGACCATAAACAAATCTCAAAACCAAACAATGTCCATTTTAGGGCTTGAACTTAGAAAATCCATATTTATTGCATGAGCAACTACACATATGTTGCATGCTTATGCGTCAGGAAACCACCAAATCTATATTTGCGTAAGCAAAAGACAAGTTACCAAAAAATATTTTACACAGATTAGTGGTTAATTATAGTAAAATTATTTATTGTTGTAATTTAGAATGATAAAAATAGTATTAAAAATTGCTAAAAATCAGCACTATTACCCTCATTTATAATTAAATTTTCATGTGTTGTTACTAAGTATTTCGAAAATAATTCATGCATTATACTATATTCAAATAAGAGATGAATAAAATGCTAAATTTAAAAAAAAAATGTTGTTTTATGCTTAATTTCAACTTTCCAAAATTGTAAGCGAAAATTTCATTTCATTAATAACTTAGAAAATATTAAATCAACGTATTACAACAAAGCCACCTCAACACATTGCCGGGTCAGCTAGTATATTGTGAATTATAATTGGTTAAATCCATAAAAATGTTTTCTAAGATTTTTTTTAAAGGATTGAATGTTTAAGAATTTTTTTTTAATGAATATTTCATTCTAGTATGTAATGTAGTTATATCTTCTAACCCTTGTAACAAGTTTGAAACAAACATTTTGAAAAACTGTCTCTTGAATTGAAACCACTGATTCACAATATTTAACCTTTTAAAAAAAAGGTTTCTAATGTATTTAAATGATAGTTAAATAAAAGAATCAAAAGCATACATATATTTTTACTGTTTATTGTTCACTGTTTAATAAGGGTTTTTTTTTTTACATTTCAGTTGTGTCACCAGTCATTGCAAATATGCTGAATCTTGAATCCTTGAATCTTTTCAATAACTATATAGAGGTATTGTTTCAAACATATTATTATTTATATATTTTAAATTCATTAAGAGAAAAAGACATTATTAAATATTAAATGATATTTTAAGTATTGTAAATTGTAACGAATTGTAAAAATGATTAATTGAAGGAATTAAAAAAATTAGTCTCTTGGGGGGAGACTTTAACCCTGAGCGTCAACAGGGTACACAGATACATAACTGGCTGGGCTATTTTGCTGCTAGGGCATGAAATAACCTACTATAATATAAACTGAATTTGAAGCTTTTTCTCTTTGAATTAACTGGATCACGAACTTGTGCCCGGTGTATTGTGAGTTTGAGTCCTGATTCCACTGAATACCTCCCTGTAGAGGAAGAGGCTGATGCTCATTAAATCTATTAAGCTCAAAGCCCTCCCATTGGTGTGGTGTGTTAGTTTGAAGAGGGGGTGCCAATTCAGGTGTCATTTGACCAAGGCTTAAAATGACAAAGTTCGTCACCAGTAGCCCTCATGTTGTTTTATAGTGTGATGTTAATATTACTCTCACTCTGAATAAACTGTCCAATTGGGGCTATTATGTTGAAGGTTGAACACCCTCTAAAGAAGTACTACTGTTACACAGGGTCTTGTCCCTAAATGAGTTTTCCAGGTTGTGTCCTTCCCTTTTTATTAAAATGCTTTTATAAGTTTCACTTGCATGTAACGGAATCTTAGAACTCGATTTTTACCCACTTTAAAAGATCGGATTAATTCAAAATTTTGGACAGTTATCAAGAACCGATGGCAATACAATAATTTCATAATTTTGTTCCATTGTCGTTATCAGGATCATCAGGAATAACGATTAATGAGATTTGGCAACAATTCCATATACCACTTCCAGATTTGTCAAATTATTGCATATACAATTTTCAAATTTGGAGATTAATTCCATATACCATTTTCAGATTTGGCGACGAATTCTATATACCATTTCCAGATTTGGCAATTAATTCCAGATTTAGCGACCGAAAGAATAAGGTGTAACCCTAAAGCGAGTGTTTTTAATTTACACGCTTTTATACTGATTCGAACAAAAAAGTAAAAAAATAATTCTTAATATAAGAATAAAATGATGAATGAGAAAATTGTCATTGGGGTAAAAGCGTGGGGTGCTTTGTACTACATTTTAACACACTCAGCATTTCAGAATAGAAGTTAGAAACTATAACAATTGATATATTTACAGAACCCCCCATGTTTTTACCCCCAATGACATTAATTTTCTCTTTCATCATTTTATTCTTATATTAAGAATTATTTTTTTACTTTTTAGTTTGAATCAGTATAAAGTGTGTTCTTTAGTTTTTTTTAAAATTAGTTCAAGGGTGAAGTGTGTTTCTATTCAAAGCTTAAAAGATTGAGTGATCTCTAAAGGAAAATTAAGATTAGGTGTAATATTACACTTTAAAAATCATTAATCACTACTGGACAATCTGTTATCTTAAATTTTAAAAGCCTGATTTATTCAGATTTTTTTATTTAACTACTTACTGGCATAACAGAGTTATATTTGCACGTCATAAGATTAAGTGGTATATTAGTGAATCATAAATTTTACATTTATTTTTTATTGGTACATTGATTATAAAAATTGGAATGCTTTTAAGAAGATTAATAAGTTAGTAAAATTTAAAACATTTTTATTAAAAGTATATGAATTTAGCTTGTGATTGATGAATTTTACAGTTGGTTAACAAGTATTAAATAAAATATTTTCAATTGAAATAATGTGTGATGAAAAAAAATTTCTGAATTTGTTAATTTTGAAAAATTATAAGTATTAGCATTCAGATTCTTTTTGTAATTTGAATTATTATTCAGTTCTGAAGTACTACATTCATTAATTTTAAAACATATTTTTGTCTTATGGTTGATTTACAATAATATTTGTAAAAAAAAAAACAGAGCCTTACAGTAGTAACATGACATGTAAATACGCAACAGTAACTTAAATTCTGAAAAAAAAATGAATTGGGTATGATTGGAAATAATTTTCTATCAAATAATTATATTTTTAAATTTTTTTTTATTTAATTAACACAAATGAGTAATGCAATTTTTTATCAAAAATAATTATTCTTGTTGAATTTGTGGAAGAGCGGGGACTTAGGATAACTATGGTGTAGTAGCTAGCTGAAGATCTTGTGAGATAGGTCACTTGGATGTTCCATGAAAATTCCGAGTGCTACTTCAAAAAACCCTAGAATTATTGTGATTTAAAAAAGTTTACAATAGTAGTGGGGCACCGAGCAACTGGAAACCCAGCCTTTTTGTAGAGTAAAAGGAGAAATCGAAAACAGCAGGTCCTGGGCCTGTAGGTGCAAATGGGACAGAGGCAGGTGCAGAAAGAAGTAACGAAACTAACTCCCCAAGGGGTGGGGAAGCATCAGTGTCGTGAATGAACATAGATAACTCCAAACTAAGTGAAGATAGAGGATTGCCGAAGTAACATCATCCCATCTCACTTAGTACATGACGTCATTAAACCTTCAAACCCCATAGGATTAACATGGAGCTTTTAAATTTAGCGACGAAGGCCCCTTCTGGCCCACTACCATAGAACGAATTGGACATAAAGATGTACCGCAATAGGTATAACCTATGATTCGAGTTTTTAAAGCAGAGACTCAAAAATCCTCGGAGAGATGACAATTTAAAAACTTGAATTGGGTAGGAAATAGGATTATATATATATTGCAATAAAATTATAAGTGTAGAAAGCTCTTAAAGATATCTATTGAATCAGGCAGGTATGGATGACCCAGGTTACCTAGGATTCGAGATATAAAGGAAATAGCCCTTTAAGGGGGGGGGGAGCACCTGAGGAGGTCGTTTTCTCATATATCTCGCGATATGACGTAATACTATCGAACCTTCAAGTATCAAGATCTTAGCTCAGTTCAAAGGGGGGGGGGCAAAATGTTTATCTAATACCATAGGAATAATATGGGAACAGGATGCTTTAGTGCTTGAGCCCTGCCTAGGCCTACCAAAAGAGGGCTAAGTGGATAACTTGATTGGTCTCTCTGAGGGGTACCTGTGGTTCAACTCTCAGAGCAGAAAGACTCAAATACATTTCAAGATATTACAAATTTAAAAATGTTTTAAATGTTCAAATAAAATACAAGGAATGACCCTACGAGCAAGAAATTTGGTAAGAATATACAATGGAGGCAGAGGGATCGAATGAGCTAGGTCCCAGCGGACTGAGAGGTTCAGGTGTCGAGCTATTGTCAAAACGCTGTCCAGGGGGGAGGCACCTGGGGGTCATGTCCTTGTACTTCTTAACCAAACAGGTAGTACTATCTATTTCCAAATATCAACCACATATAAAAAAATTGACACAATGGGATTAACAGTTTTGGGATTGATGTTTTAGTGTGTATGCCCTCCCCTGCCCAAAGCAGGTCATCATTAGTAAAACTATGACAAGCCAAGTCGATTGTTGCCACCCCGTGCACTCATTGGTCAAATCAAATAGCACACGTTGCCCCGGTTTCTTGTTGAGGTGAATTATGTGCAATTTTTTTCAGGTGTACTCCAGTTTCTAATTTTTCCTCGCGTTTCTTTTGCCGGTAATTTTACATATATTCTGATCTGGATTTACCCATCTCGGCAAATCACAAAATTATGAAAATTTAATTAGCTTTTTAAAAGTTAAAAAATTAGAAATATTAGAGAGTATCAAAGTGTTACCAGTGCAATTAATTAGGTAGTTTTTTTTTACCCGAGAAAACTTTTTTAACCACAATTAAAAATATATTGACAGTGGCAGGAATTAACCTCAAAGTATGAAAAAGACGCACTAAAATATTTATTTGAATAATTTCATAACTTGCTTGTATTTTCTTAAGAATGATGAATGTCAGATGCTTAACAGTAAATATAATTATTAATATAGTTTACACACATAAATCTAACTAGAAATATCCAGCAACCGAGAGTAAAGATGTTAAAAAAAATGACACTTTTCAAAATTACATTTTGAGTATTTCTTCTTTGATAAAAGTGTTCTCTCAATTCTGTGAATACTGGTTTTAAGTTCCTGAGGTATGAGTGATTTGCATTTTGTCTTTGAATTTCACTTTTTTTTGGTAAATATAGTTGATTTGCCATAGGATTTGCAAGCAATCTTTTTCTATTTTCAACCTTTCTTGTCATTTTGTCCTGCCATCAGTCTGGATCAGAGCAATATATTTTTATAAATTTATGTTTTTCTGAAGTTGATGTCTGATGTATTTGCTAAATATGGTAAATGTCTGAATGAAACCAACCTACATTCTTAATTCTGTTCACTTGACTTAGGAAAATTTAGGAATGTGATTAACATTAATTACTATAAATAATAGAAAATCTATTGAATAATCATGATGTGTAGCAAATTGTGATACTGTGAAATCTTATTTATCTAAATTTGAAAGTTAAAAAAAATTCTTTTGTTTGCTTTCAATTCTAATATAGATCAATAAATATTTTATGCGATGTTAATTTTAAGTGTAAAAATTGGCTGTATAAGTTGGTTATTAATCAGAATAAAAATATTAAGTTTGATAAGAATTTTTTTTTAAATTTAATGCTTACCCTAACTAAAATAGTTTTCATTTTTATTTTAGGATCTTCCTACGTCTATTTCATCTCTTCCAAAACTGAAGATATTGAATCTTGGGTTTGTTTTTAGATTTTTCATGAATATCAAAAGTGCTCTTCATATAATCACATTTTATTTTGTATCTTTTTGTAATCCATTGCATTTTATCTTCATTCGATAAGGTATTGGACTTGTAAAAGAAAAAAAACTCAATTCGATTTTAAATTAGAATTGTTTAAAAATATTGATATATTTTCTACTGATTTGTTTCATTGTTTTTGAGTTGTTTATGAGTTGTCTACTTGTATGTTGACATAAAAATAATGAAAATGTACTTACTCTATTTGTAGTATGAATCGACTCAGCACTTTACCTAGGGGCTTTGGTTCATTTTCACAATTGGAGGTTTTGGATCTGACATACAATAATTTGAATGAGAAAAACCTGCCTGGAAACTTTTTTATGATTGGTGTGTAGTCATACTAGTAGGTAGTGTGATAGTTCACTGATAGAAAATTTTAGTTGAAAAACATGAAATTGATATTTAAGGAAAATATGATTTATAGGTTTTTTTTGCATGATTCATATATCAAAATTTTACCAAAAAAATTTCATTAATTTTAACTTGTAATTGATGAGTACATTTGTCATAGATGTATATTTTAATAATGTCATAGGATTAATTATATATATTTCTCATTAGTCATAATATTAAAATTGTAATAGATTGATTGATCATTTCTTATTCTCAAATAGTTCAAAATTAGTCTTATAGTTTTTTATTCTTTTTAATTTTAAATTTCAAAATTTTAAAATTAATATTAAGTTGGAAAAATGATCTATAATCTGAATCCTGTAAAATCTCTTACATTTAAAAAACATTTTGAAATTTTAGCTTAAAAATGCATTTTGATTTCAAATTATGTTTGAGATCAATATTATTTTTAATTCTAGAAGGGGGTAACAGTATTGTTACGTAGATAGGGGTTCGAGGATTTTATGCAAAAGCAGTCGTAAGCAACAAGACAGTTCTTTGGGAGCGATGTGTATTTATTGGCGTAAATCAATCCTTAAAAATACAGGATTCAACAGCAAAGTTCACAGAATAAATAACAGAAGGATTTCACACCTTCAACAGCACTCAGACACAATAAACAGTGTCTAAAATATACGTTTGCAAATGATTATTCACAAGCACAGCCGAGCTGATTAAGTTCAAGGCAAGTCTACTAATCGCTAATCAAAACAATGCTTACTACTCGCTGTTTGAAATCAGACTGACTGTTACGGCGAGTCTCTCCCTATTTATAGCAGAGGCCGAAATTTCTGGAAAGATGCGCTCGCGCCACAGATCGTGAAATTAGTGGATTTCTCTACTAATTTCTAGAAGAACCCAGAGGGTCCTGAACTCGCCAAATTGGTCCCCAAAAATGATGCCAACTTGGCTCTATCGCCAAGTTCCATTGAATCGCCATTATAACGTAAGGGACGGCGTTGCTTGTGAATATTACAATTTTATCATGAAATAAATATAGCATAGAGTAATATAAAGGCATTGCACATCCAAATATATATTATTTACATTATTTTATACAAAATTCGTAACAGTATGAAGCACAGTTTTTCATATTTTTACTTTCAGTAATTTTCTAAGTTAAATACAAAAATACTATTTGCACTTTCTTTTGGAGGGCAGTGTTGTAAGAATTGATGTCATAGGTGAATTATTTTTTTGCACAAAGAACTTTAAATATTGTTGAAATGCTTTTTCATTATGGCATTTCTTAACAGAAATATTAATTTAACATTTTCTTATTAAAAATTAATTTTTTTTACTCAGCTTTTATCCAGATAATCTATTTAAAAGTTTTAGTGTTTCAATATTTTATAAATCTTGAATAAATGTACCAATTTTTGTGTTTTTGATAATGTATCAAGTAATTCTTTATGAAATAGCACCATTTCATTATTTTTTTTTAATTCAGTTTTATATTTTAATTTGTGTAGAATCGTATTTTTCTGCATCAAAGTATTTTTTTTTACTTTAATTGGAATTCATATTAAAGACTTGAAAGGAATTTAGATTATTCTATAAACTGTGTGTATTCTTTTTATGTGTAATTACACCTGATTTGGTCACTTGAAGTGTTTTTTAGCTACAGAAAGTAATTTAGTTTCTTCTTGTTATCAAAAATTTTTTCCCTTTTTAAATTGCTTTCACACTAAATTCATTGTTATAAACTTGATTTCAAATTATCCTTATGTGTTCGGAAGCAAAATATTTGTTTTATATATTTAAAAATATTTGCATAATGTTTGAAATTTCTAACTAAATTTTTATATTTAACATAGAAACCCTCCGTGCTTTGTATTTGGGTGACAATGATTTTGAATTTCTTCCTCCAGAAATTGGGCAGTTAAAAAACTTGCAGATAGTGAGTGACAGATTTTGTGATCATTAGCATTTGTTCCATTTTAGATTTTTTATGCATGATTTGTATTCACTCAATCCCCTTCTGCTGGAAGAACAGTTTTAGTTACTAGTAATAATGTCATGAGATGTGTGTGTGCAATTTTCTAACTGAAAAAAATTTATCAGGCTGTAACTTAATATAAAATTAGTTCCAAGTTAAAATACTAATTCATACGAAGTTATTTTGTGTTCCTTGAATTACTATTCCAAATTATTATTATTTTAAGTGAAGATAATTCCTGTGCAATATTTTATAAGCCATGAGTGTGTACTTTCCCTTGAAATGTGTTTTTAAATTGGAAACTTTCTTCTAAAAATTTATCTTGTTCAAATTTTTGTTCCTTTCAAAGTTGAAATTTTGCCATCTTACTGGCCAAATGTAGTTTTTAAATGATCAAATTTAGCAAATTTTTAAAAGAAATATTTCTTGTCTTAAACATTTGTGAATATTTTTGAGATTGAATAAGAAACATACATTTTTTTATTTTTAATCATTTGACGCAACATTGACTTGTTCTTCAAGTACTATCATTACTGAGGGTGTCATTATATAATATCTTAATTCAATCATTTCAATTTTGTATTTTGAATATGTTTTTCTATTTCTGGTTTTTGTTCATTTGTCTTTTATTTCTATATATTTTGTGAAAGAATTTTTATATGAACAGTTTTTTTAGAAAATCAGTTTATTTAATTGGGTTTGGTATGTGAAAGATGATATTCCAAAATAGAGATTACAATGTGTTTGAAATAAATGGTTTTGGAGATAAACTATTTTAAGAATGCAACTTCAAAAATAGGTTCTATCTCATAAAAAAAAATCTTTTATTTTTTCAAAATGTTTATTACTAAAATCGTTGTATGACTGGGTCTGATGCACATTAAATTTTTTAGAGTTCAAAATGTTATTTAGAATGTCAAGAAACTTGTAAGAAGTTCTATTGAAAATAGCTCTTGTGTTGCTTCTAACTATATTAAGTAGAAGCATTTTATATTATTCTTTATGATATTTCTTCATTTATAATTTTTGTAAATTGTATCTATTTTAATTTTCATTTCCATTTGAAAAATATTTCTATGTAAATTTGCACAGCTCGGACTAAGAGAAAATGATCTTATAACTCTGCCTAAAGAAATTGGTGAACTTACAAGACTCAGAGAACTGCATATTCAGGGAAACCGTCTACAGTTTTTGCCTCCAGAACTGGGTAAATTACTAAATTATTTGAATATTTATACTTCTGTATCATATGAAAATTGTATTGTCTTTTAAAAACAAATGTATATTTATATTGCAATAATAATATGGTATATATTTGATTTACAAATGATAAACTTTATTTTTTTTTAAAGTGATCGAGTAATAAAACTGCATAATGATGAACCACTTGTTTTGTACAGTGATTAAAAAAATTATAAAAGTGGATCAAAAAGGATTTACCTACTGTTATATCTAAAATTTATTGAAGTATTGCAACAATAAAGCAGCAGTTCTAAAGTTATTTATCCCTTTAATCTGAAAATAGTTTTATGCTTTCATTTATTAATGTTCAGGTGAATTTAGCTGTGTGAAATCATTTGGAAACATTGTTCAAGTTAATACAACTAAAGCAATTTCTCAGATTTTTTTTAACCACATCCGTTTGATAGCTGCAACATCTTCTAATGTATTCTGATAGTATCAAGGTGTTAATAATTCCAAATACATAAAAATTAAACAAAGGAATGAAGGGTAACTCATGGGGGAAATGAGTTCAGGGTATTGACAATCCTGTTTGTGTGTGTGTGTGTTGGGGGGGGGGGTAACAGTGTATAAGGGTTATTAATTTTTTAAATAATAGCAACACAAATATAAAGTGGTAAAATAGCTTACTATATGAACTTGGTTAGTTTACTTTTCATGCCCTGAGATAAACCGCCTGCATTCCACTGGTGAACACCTAGAGAAGAGCACTGAAGGCGACACATGCCCATGTAGTAGATAACTTAACTGTAATAATTTACTTTTCTGAGGTGCTCCAATGAGGAGGTGGATCTACATTGGACTCTGATTGGCATTGATGGAAATGAAAATGCTGATTGCTTGGCGAAGGGGACAAAAATCTTTCAAACCTCTAACAATACAGTTTCTTTTTATAGTGCCAAAAGAATCATAAAGAAGTACTACAGAGAACACTTCTGGTCCAAATTCAACCAAATGAACAATCAAAAAGTGCAGTTTAGCAAACTCCTTCATATACCAAAATGGCCATGAGATAAAGCTGTGGCCAATTTTCGAATCGCCACTGGCCACGACTGCCTATCCAAGCATCTAAACATGATAAGCATTGCCCAGAGTCCCCTTTGTAAACTGTGCGACTCCAATGAAGAAATGGACGCCATTCATTTGACACACTGCCGTGCACTCAGCTCTGGATGCATGTGGAGCAGATATTGGGGGGCCAGTCATTAATGTGTGATTTGTAGACTATACTGTGGACTTGTCTGTCTTTTCTTTTTTTTAATTTATTTTTGTCTCTTCTTTTTGTCAATATCTCTGCTTCTCATTTTGTTTGCAGTTGTCTTGTAATCTGCCTTTGGAAATAAAAAAACCTTTTCACAGACTTGAAATGGTTTAAATATGTTATATGAAGTTAATAAAATAGGAATGATTTCAAGGTTTTATTACGATTATTTTTCATTAAAAAAAAAGGTTTTTATTAACTAAAAAACTTCTTTGTTTGCAGGGTGTTGGTTCAAGTGTCGTCTTCCTCATTTGACTAAGGTTTAAAATTATGAGGTTCATCACCCATAGCCCTTGTGTTACTTTACAGTGCTTCGTCAGTCTTCTCACACTAAGATGTTCTTAAATTCCCAACCTAATGTTGCTGATTTTATGATGTCCTGTATACATGCCTATTGCATATTGATTTTTTAAAATCTATATTTGTGTGGGTTGCATTTTAGCAATTTCTTTCTCTTCTCAAAATACAGATAACCATTTCTCACATTAGATTATGGATCATTTGGAGAGCCTCAACTGTTCCATAAACTGTATCTTTAATTGTTGAACCTATGCTTTTTAATTAATGAAAATTTCCTAATTGCATACACAAATTCCATAGAACTTAATGTCATTGTTAACTGAGGATACAAAAGTAATTTTTTCTTTCAAATATTTTGATAGGAATTGTAAAATTAATATTTGTAAAAAAACTGGAATATTGTTAAACAGTGACTTGATGTGCTGTTTACTATTATTCTGACAAATTAGCTATTTTATGGAAAAGTGTAATTATCAACTGAATTTTTTTTTTTTGCTAAGGAAATCTTGATCTTCTTGGTCATCACTGTGTTGTGAGAATGGATAATAATCCTTGGGTCCCTCCAATCGCTGATCAGTTACAACTTGGAGTGACACATGTCATTGAATATATTCGTTCTGATACATACAAATAGTGAGTATTTTTGTAAAACTATTTATTAAAATATTTTTCACTTAAAATTGACATATTTAACTATTTTAATTTATTTTTTTTGTAGTTTATTCAATCGTCAGAAGCCTGCACTGTCTCCTCCTCCAAAAAGGAGTGATAAAACGAAAAAAATTAGTCGAAAGAGAGATCATAATTGATAATTCTTGCACTACATTTCAATAATATTGTTTAAAGTTGTATGGTTAATCGTACAACACCTTTATGTTTGTATATAGTCTGATGTTATCTCTTGTACTTGCAAATGATATTAACATTTTTGTTTGATTGTAATATCTTATTGTGTGTTTTTTATTTTATTAATGTATTGATGGTATTTTGTAATTGTTTCTATATAAAGAATTTTATGATATCATATTTGAATTATTTTTGTATTAATTTAAAGATTTTTCATTATTTTATGTAACAATTTAAGCTTAGCATTAGAAAATAGCTCATTTTTTTTACTTATAAAATTGTATGTTTTAAAAATTCATTTGTTACTAGTTCGTGTTAAAAAAAACTGGCGAAATGAATGGACAGCTAAATATTTTATGATTCAGTCTTGTCTGATAACCTTTAATAAACTGCTATTGTCATATATATTCTTGCAAAACATTTATCTTCATGCGATCGATTTTTATATTTTGTATAACATTTCATGTATGTGTGGTAGATGTAATGTATAATTAAATGTCATGTATTTAGATAATTTGTGTGATAAACAATTTTTAATTGGATGTTTATCAAAGGTCGATATATCTTTTGGCAGCCCAATATTTAAATTATTGCTGTAATTCAAAGTTAATGTGTCTGGGCTTGGATTTTAAATTACATGGATTGAGCTCTATATTCCAAAATAGACTGTCTAACTTTAATAACAATGTGCCTTTATAACTCTGTTAATGTCTTCCGCTAATTTTGAATCAATTGAAATCAAAGTTTAATAGAGTTACAATTTATATTAAGAGAAACAGTAATGTTATTGATAAGACAGTTTAAACTCATAAGATCTTCAATATATATTTTTGGAGTTTCAAATATATATTTTTCTATCACTTTTATTAAAAAAAAGTATTTTATTCTGCTGATCTAAGTAACTTTGCTCTTTTTGTGCCAGATAGTCATTAACAAAACATTTAATACTTTTGCATTAGTTGAAAATGATCTTTTCATTTAATAATGTCCATGCTTTATAAAAATCTACAACTGTCAAATATATATACTCTTAATATATGCAGTTTTATAATTCTGAAAATTACATTACCATTGAAATGTTTTACATTTAAAGGAACTGAAAATATCCAAAAAGAAATCATTTTCCTTTGAAACAACTTATAGTTTTGTTTTTCATTAAATGGTGTAAAACATATTTTCCAGGTATTTGAAAAATATATATTTTATATTTTCTCAATGATATTAATATAATATAATTATCTACCTGAATAAAATTTTTTTGAAATTGATATGTCTCTTCTATTTCTTGGATATACAGATTTATCTTCTTAATGTTAAACAATATTATACACATATGTTGAAATGTATTCTTGTTGAAAATATTTTACAGATGTTATCTGTTAGTTTCTTAAAATAGTTGTATTACTTATCCTATATTGTTTGATATAAATTGATATTCAAATTGGCACTGTACATGATATATATATATAATTAAAAAACAGATATATGTGGATTTCTCAAATGTGTGAATGTTTTTGTGACATTAAGCTAATTATTTGTTATACCTAATATTCTTTTATATCAATATTCAAGTTTATTTTATATAACATTAATATTGAGTTAAATATTGTACAAACTTTCGTTTTTACACTAACCATTTCAGATTCATTAAAAGATATCGATCTTATGAGTGTTTTTTTTTTTGTTTATGCATTATTTTTTTTTTTTTTTTGAGCTAAGTGTTATCTTAACTCGAACAGTTTTAAAGCATCTTAATAAGTGTGTTGTTTAATGAATTTCTGAAATTTTCTACTAATGTATGTTTTTGTAAGTATTTTATTCATATCATACTCTAGGCTACTTTGAGAATTATAATCAGCTGTAATTAGTATGTATGATTAAGTAAATATAAAATCCTTCGCTCTTATATTGGTATGATAATATAATTATTTTTAACTACTTTTTTTTTGAGTAAAATAATGAAGTGTGTCACACTTGCAAGGCAATATGTTTTTTAAAAAAATTACTTCAAATTTATAGTTTTAAGTTACTTATTTGTGTCATGAGTTACTTGATTTTATGGAAAAACTTCTCCCAAACTTTTATCTTAAGTCAAGACTAAATCTTAAACATTGTATCAATTTGAAAGAGAAAGTCCAGCATTGTTCATACTTCTCATAAGTATATTAGTACCTTGTTTTTATGGAAGGTTTTATTTATCAATAATGTTAATTTTCCTTTAAGAAAATACAGTGCTGTATATTATGAGAAGTACAGTTATCACAAAAAGCACTTTTAATAACTTTCATAATTGTTGGTTCTCATAAAAAATTTATATAATTGTTAATGGAGGATTATTGTGGATGAATTTTTTCTCTTTTGCATAATTTGGCAAGAAAATTTCCTAGATAACATTTTTTTTTTCAAATTTCATCTCATCAATTGTTCTGAAGAATTCTACAAAATCTATTTTGCCATTAACTGAATTTGTCCATAGAGCAATTTTTTTGTAATAACCTGAAAGTGTTTTCTAATTTTTACTGAAGTACGTTATTTTCATTTTAATAAGATACTTTTTAAAATTAATGCTCATTTCAGTATAAGAGACAATCATTCTTTCATTTTCGAAAATTAAAATTTAATTTCATTTTAAGAAAATTAAAAGCTAGAAACCAATACACAAAACTAGATGGCCTGTTAACATGTGGTAATTATTACATTTTAGACAGAAGGAACTTGTTTATTTTCAACATATGTTGCTTATGTATTTATTTATACAAGTAATCTTTACACAAGTGCCAAACAAACTTAAAATAAGAAAATTGTTGAATGAAGTAAAATCTTACAAAACGTAGTTTTGCACGTATACTTATAATGGGTGTTCTGTATGTGCCTTATTGTTAACATGATAAATGTTTGTTACTGAAATTATAGTTTCAATGTAACAAACTAATGATGGTTGTGGTATATATTGATAATTGTATTTTTTTATGGATTAGAAAAAGTTAAATTTTATTTGATATTGTTATTTACAGACTAAAAAGTGCATGTAAACATACTTTTTATGTATTTGTAATATGCCTTAGCTGAACTGCTTGTTAATTTATTGAGAAATATTTTAAAATTATATGAATATATTAGAGAGATGTTAATTTGTCATTCATTATGTGAAGCTTAAATTGGTGTGTATTTCTTTGGGAAAGAATCATTTATTCGCTTGCTTTGTTAAATTTATTCTTTTATTGGGATATTTTGTTTTAAAATATATAAACGAATTCTACATTTTTATTTTAAGAAAAGGGTTTAAAATATGTTATAACCGCTTAAAAGTTATATTTTGTGTATTATTTATTTGTAATGTATTGAAAGAAATGTTTTCTTATATATTTCAGTAAAATATTTAAATAAATTTCAGTGATTCTTGAATTTGAGTTACAATGGTTTTTAAAATTATTATGGCTGTTAGATATAAAAACTTGGTCTAAATCTGAATACTTTGATTAAAGCTAATCACTTTAATTTAATACAAACAAGGCAATTCTGAACTCAATCAACATTTGAAAGATGAATTTTCAGTTTCCTTCCTTATGTAACTTGGAACCAATAAGAACACAATGTTGAACTCGTTAATGTGTCTATGGTAATTTAGTGTTCATGGTCACAAACTGTGGCCTTTGTTGTCAAATCGTGGGTTTGAGACCTGATGCCAGAGAAGCTGAAGCATGCTAAATTTGTCATGGCTCAAAGTCCTCATTTTGGCATGGTGTAGAATTTAGGGAAGTAGTATTCCTGCTCATTTTCCTCATTTGAATGCACTTCAAAACTAGAGATCCAACACCTGTAACCCTTGCATTGCTTTATAGTGCCATGTTAATAATAAACTAGTATACTAAACAAAGAACTTTCTGCTGGGGGTGCTTAAAATACAATATGTTACTTAAGCAACGTGTAAGCGTTATGTAATACTTTTTGTGAATGAACATTAACAAAACTAATTTCCACTGGTGTTTATATATAACTTGTTTTAATGTTATTACTAAAACCTAGTTATTGTTGAATTTACTTCAATAAATTTAAGCTTTCAATTTCCATAATCACGCAAACACACACAACAAAATATCTAAATAACAATAAAAATCTGAGATAATCCCTCGAAAATGAAAATAAAAAATCCACTGACACACGCATATGATTTAATAGTTCTAGATGGGTTCAGCTACTTAAGTTAGTAACAAGCGTGGCACGGTGAGAGACACAACAGGCATAACGCCGATACATGTACTAACTTGTCTGCTACAAACATAAACTGTAAAAAATTCAAACATCTAATTAACAGTTTAATTCTATGTTATGCTGATACGAAGTGTATTAACAAATTTTCCCAGTCTTAGATATAAAGAGGTTTGTATTATTACGGAAGTGAACTCACACATCGGGAAAGCAAGATGATGCGTGCTTTCTTAAAACATTTTTTTATTGATTGCAAACTCCGGGATGCCGTACACTATTATACCATCTGTAAGTGAAGTTATACGCGCAAACCAACTTTCAACATTACAAAAAGAATTCCTCTGACAGTACAAAGAAGTATTGATAAAAGTGCGTACAATTCTTTGCGATTACTTCTGAATTTTTTCCATTTTACCAAGAAACAAAGCTTTATTTTTAGCTTATGGAAAAGAAGAAAAATTTTGCCAAGAATTGTTATTTGCTAAATGTCTGGAAATCGATACGAAAAGTGAAACGTTATTTACTGAATTAAAAAGATTTTTTTCGGTGTTAAAGTTCTACCCTTGACTAATATCCTTTCTGTTGCTACTGACGGTGCTCTGGCAATAGTAGAAAAATAGCGAGGCTTTCTGGCATACTTAAAACAAGCTGTACCAAATGTATTTTTAGTACATTGTGTCATTCATCAGTATCATTTGGTCGCAAAAAATCTTAGTGAACGTTTGCATGGATCACAAGACTATGTCATTAGAGCAGTTAAAATCAAAAGAAATGCCTTCAATGAGAGATTATTAGCTCAACTTTGTCTGGAAAATGATAAAGACTATAATCATTTATTAATTCACATAGAAGTACGTTAGTTATCTAAAAGTGCATGTTAATTTTGATTTTATGTGCTCTTTGATTCAGTACTGGAATTCCTGGAAAGCAAAGACAATGATTTGCGACACTAATTAACTTAAACTGATTATTTGCCAAATTTAACGAAACTAATTTCAAACTCCAAGGTGAACAATTAAATTTAATCAAGACTAAAACCAAAAAAGTTTAAAAAATTTTTCCCCTGTACATACAAAGCTTGGGAAGAGGGAAAATGTGTGTGTGTGTGTGTGTGTTTTCCCGTTTCAAAAATCTTTCGAAATTTCAAAGTAGGGATGTAGATTTGCTTGCTTACTGTTAACACCCAGTGCCGGCTTAGGTTGAGTAGGCAGTTGCCTATGGGCCCCGCGATTTTTAGGGGCTTAGAAGAGCGTTTTCTGTTATTGCTCTAAAAGCATCTGGGCAAGAGCGCAA
Source organism: Trichonephila clavata (assembly GCA_019973975.1). Classification (NCBI taxonomy): domain Eukaryota; kingdom Metazoa; phylum Arthropoda; class Arachnida; order Araneae; family Nephilidae; genus Trichonephila; species Trichonephila clavata. The sequence continues at coordinate 18,331 of BMAO01023389.1, read as the reverse complement.
GTTTGCGATGTAAACATCGTCTTGTTTTCAATTTACTTCTACTAATGGGTAGTTGCTCCACTGACTTCGGAAGTTGGATTACATACAGAGTACGGAACATCTTGGTAGGTTATATGTTAAACTTTTCTTTTTCTGAGATTGGCTAGTAATCAAGACAATTTAGATTATTTTTTTAGTTAGTTCAGTTTACATGTACAAAACAGTTAACACTGCAAAAAAGAAAGAATGATCTTTTTTTACAGTAAATTATATAAGATTATATTTCTAAAATTTACATTAGGCCTTAGTTATAATAAAATTTGAAAAAAGTAACATCCATAAAGAAGTGAATCTTGTTCTAGAATCTTACTTTTGGCTGAGACTTAAAGAATTACTGTTTTTTTCTTTTTGTAGATTTTTGTATCCCCAAATGTTGACGTTAATTAAAAAGAGGTATCAAGGTGGTGCAGAGAAACGAAAAAATCAAAAAAAGAAATCTTGCTTGCTGAACAAGTGAATAAATCATGTAATCTTTTTCAACTTGGCTTCACATGTAGAACATCAACGGAAAATCTACTTGATAGTTCTCCAAGTAAGTCTAAAGGAGAAATTATGGTAGCAGGTCCGACACCCCACAAAAAATTGTAGAAGAGTAAGATAAAGTTCAGATGCAAGATGATATTCGAGCTGATTCGAATGTTCAGTTAGATATTCAAAACAGAAACCACCTTGGACATGAATATCAAAATAATATTGGGTTATGGCGTAATATTACCGAAGGCTTACGAAACTTCTGGTGTAAAAGAAATTCTGCGGAATGTCAACATTTTGACAATGATCTTTCGGCTTCATGCAGACAGTATGATGATTGCAAAAGAAAGTTTTCCCTCTTGGTGATGTTTTGAAAGCATGTAAGTGGTGAAGTAATCAAAAAAGAGCGACTCATGTATTCACCATCCACAGGAAATGTATATTGTTTTCATGAATCCTATTTAGTGAATCATCTGCTTGCCAAATTCAATTTTTCGAAGGATTTTCTGACTGGAAGAATGCGGTACAAAGAATGAAAAGGCATGAAGACTGTTCAACACATCGGGAATGTGTAGACACTTATTTGTAGAAGTACACATAATCGAATTAACAGTTCTTAGGAAATTCAATTTAATAAAGAACAAGAATATTGGATCAAAGTTCTGCAGAGAGTAGTGTCAGTAATCAAATTTCCCTCATCACGTGGATTAGCGTTTCACGCTGATGTAGCACATATTAGCTCTCAATAAAATGACAACTACTTAGAAATATTAAAACTAATCACGGATTACGACCCTTTTCTCACTTCACATATTGCTAGATGCGGCAATAAAGGCCGAAGAAAACTTTCCTATTTGTCTTCTACAATATGTGAAGAAATGGTTGAAATATAATGGGAAATATATATATATATATTTAGGAGGATGTGTGTTGGAGTAGCAAAGTAAAATAGCAGGATTATAAAAAATAAACTGTATTTCCAACACAACAATCAAAATAAAAAAGTTCGGATATATATATTCCCTTCGTCAGAGTGGAATTCTGGGAGGACAGAAGAAATGCCAGAAGACATTTCTTCCGACCAATGAGATGCAAGGGATCTAGAATCTACACCGTTAGTAAGAATCATCCGATATGATGATTAATGGTGATTTATGATGATCCGATATTATGAAAGTACACTACAGAGTATCCCCCAGTGACGAAGGGAACGGCATAAAAATATATACAAAAAATAAAACACTGCAAAATACATAAATTGCACACACGCAAAAAAAAAAACCCAATTATTCATACACAATACGATAAGAGATATAAATTATACTAAGAAAAAAAATTTGAATTAGTAAATTAATCTTTTAGGAAAATGTACATGTCTACCAGAACGTGTGGTTCTAGTATTTTTATCAACAACAGTTTTATCTTCAATTTGTTGCTTAGTGAGAGGTGGTGCGAAATCTGAACATTTCCTTTTGAGAATTAAAGTCTTCTGAAAATTCAAAAGCTGGCTTGCACCTGTCTATAGTGACAGTTACATTTTTATAATTTATATCAATAACAACATTTTTATCGGATCTACTTTTAACCAAATGAGGTCCAGTATAAGGAGGGGTTAAAGGGGGTCGCATTTTGTCATTTCTAAGAAAAACGTGTGTGCATGAATTTAATGATTGATGTAAATAACTTTTCGTACAACTGTGAGAAACAGGGGATATTGGGCTAAGTTTTCTCATCATGGTTATTAATTTTGAATCATAAGTGTGGTTTACAGACGTCTGAAGAGATTCCGTAGATATGAGATCAGATGGTAAACGTAAAGTAGTACCATAAACTAGTTGAAAGCTTATTGCTTTTAAATCGTTTTTCATTGCTGAACGTAATCCTAACAATATCCGATAGGCAAAATATCGGACCAACCAGTGTCCTCATGGGCAATAATAGCACTTTTGAGATGCCCGTGGAATCGTTCTATCATTCCATTACTTTAGGGATGGTAAGAAGCTGAATCGATTCTATGGCTGCCCAACATGTTTGTAAGCTCTCTCATTAGAGAAGATTCAAAATTTGTTCCTTGATCAGTTGTAATTGTAACAGGTGTGCCGAAACGGGAAATCCAACCATTTAAGAGCGCACGAACAGTGGTTTCTGCCAACATGTTTTCGGTAGGAATAACTTCAGGCCACCTGGTATACCTATCTATGATAGTAAGACAATATTTACATCCTTTGGATGGTAGATATGGTCCAATATAATCAATATGAATATGTGCAAATCGAGCATCGGGTAGAGCAAATGTGCTAAGTGGAGCTTTGGTATGTCTGAATACTTTCGCTCGCTGACATTTTTCACAAGCCCGAACTCTGTTTTTAATGTCTTTCCTCATTCCTGGCCAAAAGATACGCTTAGAAATTAAATTAGTAGTAGCATAAATTCCAGGATGAGATAGGAAATGCAAATTTTGAAATACCACTTGTCTGAGAATTTTAGGGACGAAAGGTCGAGGGGTTTCTAGTGATTTATCGCAATACAAAGAAACATCTTCAAGAGGAAAATATTGTTTTTCTAGTTTAATAGAAGAATCTGGTTGAAGGAAGGATTGAATTTCATTATCCTGAAGTCGGGTTTGATCAAACTTTTTGTAATCTAAACTGGGTGGTTTTATAATTGCATCAATTTCTATTCTAAATAATGCATCTGCAACTTTGTTTTCTGTTCCGATTACATAGCAAATATCGGTAAAAAATTGTGAAATATAATCTAGATGTCTGAGTTGACGTGGGGTACATTTTTCTGGCTTCTGCTTGAAAGCATAAGTTAGAGGTTTTTGATCAGTATATATGCTAAATTCACGGCCTTCAAGCATGTGTCTAAACTTCTTAATTGAAGTATATATAGCTAAAAGTTCTCGATCATAAGTAGACCAATTTTGTTGAGTTTTAGAAAGTTTTAAAGATAAAAATGCTATTGGTTCCCTGTTACCGTTAGAGAGCTGCATCAAGGAACTGCCAATGGCGAAATTTGACGCATCGGTCCAAACACTTAAAAGAGCTCTAGGAATCGGATGCTTAAGAAGAGTTGCATCAGCTAATGCTGTCTTAGCAGCGATAAATGAATTTTCCGCTTCTTCAGTCCATTCAAGAGGGGTTTGAGGATTTTTAGATGCACGAGAACGTTTATTTCTGTTTGTGTGACCTTCTAAAAATTTTATTAGGGGTGCTAAAATGTGGGCTGCTTTAGGAATGAATCTACGATAAAAATTATACATTCCTAAAAATCTACGCAATTGTGTTATAGTATTAGGTCTAGGAAACTTTTGAATAGCATCGACTCGATCAGGAAGGGTGAAATACCTTCGCTGGAAACTTGAAATCCCAATAAATTTTAAACTATCCACTCCGAAATTACACTTTGAAGGTTTAATTGTTAAGCCATAATAATCAAGTCTTTCAAAAAGTGCACGAAGATGAGTAGTATGTTCTTGAATATTTTCAGATGCAATTAAAATATCAATAAATGCATAAACACCTTTTAAACCACGAGTAACTTCATCAATAAATCTTTGAAAAGTACTAGCCGCATTGCACAAACCAAACTGCATCCGAGTGCTTTCGAAGAGACCAAATGGAGTACAAATAGCAGTTTTATGTATATCTTCGGAAGCAATCGGTATTTGTTGAAAAGCTTTAACGAGATCAATGTGAGAAAATATTTTTGCCCCATGTAGTTCACTTGTGAAATCGAGAATGCTAGGAATCTGATATTTATCCTTTTTAGTTTGAGCATTTTAATGCTCTAAAATCGCCAACAGGGCGCCAATCATTCCTTTCCTTTTTAGGAATCATATTCAATGGGGAAGAATAATTACTGCTGGATGGGCGCATGTGGCCTAAATCCAGCATGTGCTGAAATTCCATTTTCGCAATTTTTAACCTATCTGGAGCCAGGCGACGCGGTTTAGCGCAAATAGGTGGTCCAAAAGTATCAATATAGTGAACTACATTATGTTTAACTGTTTGGTTTGCACAAGGTGGTTTTACAATATTTGGAAAATCATTCAACAATTTAGAAAAATCATTATCAATAACATGAGTTTTAATAGAGAAAATATTAGAGTTTCTAACAATACAATTACAATTTAATTTTGTAGAAGTATCAAATAAACTACGATTTCTTAAGTCAGGTTTTATATTGAAATAATGTAAGAAATCTGCATTAGACACATTACAAATAAAAAATGCAAAAACAAAATTTCTTCTTAATCCTAAATCTAATGACATTAATTTACGGCCCTACACTTGAATGGGTGTACCGTTCGCAGCAATAAAAGTTTGCACTGGAGTAGATTGTTTTTGAGTTTTATTAGCGGGAAAGATTGAGCAATCGCTTCCGGTATCAACAAGAAAACAAATGTTGGATTTACGATCGCGAACGAAAAGGCGACAGGAAGTCGAAGGCAAGGCATAAGTCGCCGCTACTCCTGCCCGTTCAAGTTTCCCTAGAAAGAACAGGGCTGAATACACTTTCTTGCCTTTGCGGCAAATTTATAATGATACCAAGGTTGGATTGTCGAATCGGCCACTTATCCCGCCAAGGGTTTTCTCGCCAAATCGATAACTGCGCTAATTGTGGTAACCCTCCTGATTTTGGTATCTTTTGAGGGAGAAGTCGGATCAACAGAATTTCGCGCATGTGCAGTACATTTCTTTAATTTTAACAGTTTTCGCCGCAATTTCGCGCATGCGTAGCAAATTTCTGTTTTTGAACATTTTTCTCGGAAAAGTAACTAACTTTAAACGGATCATTTCGCGCATGGGCAGTAAATTCTTATTAGTTTTAAAATTACCGTTTTTAATTATTGACCATGCGCTGTACATTTTTTTAGTGGCCTTTTTGTTTTTCCAACCGGCGCTTTCTCACTTGCTCCGGACGTTTCGTTGCTACCGCTGATTTTTGGCCTTCGTTCCTTCGGTGTGGAATCGTTTATTCAGGTAATTTTAATTATTTTTCTCTGCATTAATTTTTACAGATTATCACGATGTCCAGCGATGCTATTAGAGTGAATGTGAATGAATGTATAGCAAAGTATGATGAGTATTCGGAAAGGTTTTTTGCTCTCTTACCTGTTTTTGGTAAGAAAGTAGTTTTAGAATGGTGCATGAAAGAAGGTTTGATTGGATCATCGTATGTATGTCTGAAATGTGGAGAGCGTATGGAATTGAGAGAAAGGACGGGGACGTCGCTAGTGTTCCCCCCCCCCTTGCTACAGGACAGAACGCCGGAGCAGGAGCAGCAAATTATTCCGGACGATGACGATGTTCAGCCGGGCACATCATCATCGTAAATGTCGGCAAAAAACACCTTTTTTTTAAGGTAAATTAAATTATTTCCATTTTTAAATCACATAATTTTTGCAATAATTTTCAGTTTCAAAACTTTAAAATGCTATTTTTTAATGATTTCTCTTCCGCCATCTTGAATTTCGCGCTGCGGCGTTGCGTGTTGTGGTAGGGTTGCTACTCAAAAATACGCCAATTTGGCGATTTTTCAAAAATTTGGCGGACCAGTGGCCGATTCGACAATTTCACCGATACCAACATAAATTTGATGCTGTTGACTTAGGGCTTTTCCCGCGTTTGCGAGAATTGAAACGATTTCTAGAAAAACTTCTCGATCGTCGAAGTTCTCTCTCTTTCACTTCCTGCCGTAAAAATTTTGGAACTAGTTTGATATCCCGGGGCAGGGCGCCAAACGCTGTTTGGCGTGATAAGGAATCACGCCAAGCAGCGCATGCCATTGGAATGAAATTCAAGATGGCGGCCTAGCGGTAAGACTCGTCAGGAAAATAATTTTTAAGAACTGTTTTGAAAAACATTAAAATAGATTTCAAATGAAGAATTTAGGAATAGATTGAGACTAACCAAGATCAATAAATAATTAATATCAATATTATAAAAAACCATATTTTCTAATAGAAATATTATGCAGTATACAATAATCTTGTAATATAATGTTGTAGAAATTATTATATATATATAATATTCATATAATACTAAATAGTAATAATTATTAGATATTCATACGGTATTACTTTTTATTTTATATAATAATAATCACGTAATATAGTTTAATAAATTTTATAAAAAGAATAATCATCCTATTGTAATATAAATAAGAATCGTACAGATATAAGAATACTCATTTAACATAATTATAAAAAACAACAAAATAATAATTATAAATAAATAACTTAATAATAATAAATAAATAACATAATACTTAGAAATAAATAAAATAATACAAATAAATAACACATGTAATAATAATAATACAATAATTATTACAAATAACGTATATTATATGATTATTACACATTCGAATAATTTTTTATTATTATTAATAAAATAAGTACATAATATATATTAAAATTGATAATGAATAGCAACTAAAAAGTATTGAAAGCTTCCTATGTTCCAAAAACTGCAAATTTCTTCAACGAATTTCATCGAACAAGAAACGGAAGAAAAAAACATTTTTAAAAAAGTAAAATAAATTGAAAATAAATGATTTATAGGAATAATTATTAATGTAACACTCATTCTTTTAAAAAAAATATCCTAGTTCTCACCAATGACATTAGAAACATCCATATTCGAAAAGAGCATTAAATAAAAAAGAAGACTGAAATATAATTTGAATCTGGATTGCAATGAAAATAGTTAAATTATAATATAAATAGAAATAAAATCGTCTGAAATTAATAGGATTACCGCGGGAACAGAACCAATAAAAATTATTTCTAATATACGTAATCTCCATGGCAACCACATCGCCAGACGATAAAAATATCAAGGTAACCATATTGTAATGTTATCGCCCATCTTGGCGATCATAAACAACAACTTGGCGACTTGCCCCGGGATATCAAACTAGCAGGAAAATTTTAACTCTTTGAGGAGTTCCGATTCACTACAATTATCAGAATTGGCACTGGAATATTTTGCTACAGCACTTACCTGTGCAGGTGTTACCTCTAAAATGCGATCAGCTACCTCTGAAGCTTTGAGCTGTGAGAGGTTAAATACTTGCAAGGATAGATTGAACATTAGGAGGTAACTGCTGTAGAATTAATTCCAAGAGAAGTGAATCTGCCACATTGGGCGATTCTGAGCGTCGCTGCATCCCACGAAATAATTCCGATGGCTTTCCGTCTCCTAGCTGTTCTCCGGCTAAAAGTCGGCGAATTTCCAGGCTTTTGCTTTCACCGCATCGGGCAATGACTTCCTCTTTCAATTTAGAATATGGATTTGTGCTTCCAGGGGAAAGAATTACGTCTCGAACGGCCATTGCCGCATCGGGAGACAAATGCGCTATGCAATAATTATATTTAGTGCGTTCGTCGGTTATTGCGGCTTTGGAATTGCCAGTTCAAAGGTTGATTCGAGCATTCCGAACTATAATGCGGGGTCTGATGAAACAAAAGCTGAAATTTTAACAGCCGAAATATCCTCCATATTTTTGAAAAGCACAGGAATGAGTGGAATGCAAGGAATACAATTTGCAATAACATTTTCTACAGTCTTACGCATATTTGGGGAAAAGAATTGTTGTTTGATTAAATTTTCAGTTTTGTTGATGCCGAAATGTCCTTTAGAATGTTCAAGTTGTACGATTTGTTTTTGCATTTCAAGTGGAACGACTAGAAGTTCTTGGTCGTTGACAATTTTGCACAGCACATCGTTTTTTAATGTATAATCAGAGGCTGACGATGATTGTAATAGTTGTTTAATACTCAATGTAAACTCATCATTAATTTGTGCTTTTTTAAGTTTTTGTGTTGTCTCGTTGTATTGTATGAGCATGACTGGATAACGACTGAGCGCGTCAACATGTTGCATTTGTTTACCTGGCCTGTGAAGTATTTCGTAATCGAAGTCTTCTAAGAAGAGAGCCCATCGCGCTATTCTAGGTGATAAATCTTTCTTTGACAGTTTTTTGAAATGCTTGGCAATCTGATTATTTGAAATTTTGTGCCGACGAGGTAGTGTCGAAATTTTTTAATGCTGTAACTATCGCTAAGACCTCTAGCTCGTAGCTGAAGTATTTCTCTTCTTGAGGAGAAGTTTTACGACTCATATAGTGTATTGGATGAAAGTTCTGATTAGAGTCCATTTGTAGAAGTATAGCGCCAAAACCTTTCGCACTGGCATCGCAGTGTATTTGTAATGGAGCGTTTTGCTGATAAAGATGTAATACAGGTTCCTGAGACAAAATTTGCTTCAAAGAGAGAAAAGCTTGTTTTTGTGTAGGACCAAAGGTGAATGGAACTTTGTCTCGTAAAAGATTGCTTAAAGGTCGTGCGATTGATGCATAGTCCTTAATAAATTTTCTAAAATAGCCTGTTAGTCCTAAAAATTATTGGACATGCCGAGTGTTTTTAGGTGTTTGGAAATTCATGACTGCATTTGTTTTAGCTGCTGAAGGACGAATAGTATCTTCTTCAATAATATGGCCAAGAAAAGTTAATTTCCGCTGAAGAAAATTACACTTTTTAAAGTTAAACTCTAAACCATAAGTAGCAGCAACATCAAATACATTTTTAAGCTTTGCAATTCCTTTACATTCAGAATTTGCCGGAATTAAAATGTCGTCCATGTATATAATAACAGTGTTGTCTTTTAAGAGATCTTTAAACACAATTTGAATGTATTTTTGAAATAGTGAGGAATTACACAAACCAAAAGGAACTCTATTAAATTGGTATTGACCATTATGTGTTATGAAACTGGTGTATTTACGGCTATCAGGATCAATTTTGATGTGAAAAAAACTGTTTTTTAAGTCCAGATTTGAAAAGAGTATCGCTCCATGCAGTTGGTCAAAAATGTCTTCAATGAGAGGTAGTGGAAATCTTTGTTTAATTGTATTAGAATTAAGAGCACGAAAATCAACACAGAGTCTGGTTGACTGGTCTTTTTTCTTGAAAAGAACTAAAGGTGCGGCAAAATTAGATGAACTTGGGGAAATTATTCCATCAGACAGCCATTGCTCAATTTGGGTTTCGACGATAATTTTTTCCGCTTGACTTAATCCTCTAAGACGTAAATCGATGGGCGTGTCATCAGAAAGGATAATTTGCATCTGTAAGTTTGTATCTTTAAATTAAATTTGGTTTATAAATTTTATTATTTTAATAAATATTATTTAATTTTATTTGGTTTGTAAGATTGGATAAGGTTTTCAACTTCGCGACGCGTATCAACGTTCAAAATATGCGATAAATCTACTTGGGGATAAATTACATTTAAATTTGATAAATAACAATCCTCATTTTGAAAAAGCAAAGAGAGAGATTCGTTTTTATTATTAACTGATAAAGAATTACAATCGCTAATTTTCAATTCAGAAAAAGATTTATTTACGTTAGCTTCGCGCTGAAAATCAGTTATATAACATGTTTGATCGGATATGGGCTGTGACGTCAGTTCATATTTCTTATTTTCTTTTTCCTCGAATAATTTCTGTTTTGGAGAATTTAAGGATTCATTTTTATTCATTGGGTGTTTTACATTACTCGCGCTGTCAATGTTTTGAAATTGAATTGAGCCATTTGGCCTTGAACCTTCGCCGGAATGATTTGGGATAGTTTGGGGTGCAAAAGAATGCAAGCTCGACATATTTTGGCTAACTGATTCAAAAGCGAAATTATTTTGTCTATCATTTTTATTTTTATGCGAAAGAATGTTCTTAGAATGAGAGGAAGTAGGATTTTTTTCTGAAATCCGTGCATTTTCTTTTTCTGCTTTATTTAAATCATCAGAAATATTAGGCGGAACTATTAAATCACAATACAATTTATTACAGACAGCTGCAGTTACTATTATCGGGTTTTCACGAAAACTTGGAAAAGCTAATTTAATTTTAGTAAGTTCAGCTTGAATTTCATTTCCGAAAGCACATGTTAATTGAACAGTTCCCAAAGATTTTGTTTCGGGTGGAATGAGGGAGGATTTCACACACACAATATTCGCTCCCGAATCGATTAAAGTTTTCACGATTTTACCATTAACAAAAATATTTTCGTATTGCAATTCATGTAAGGATTCATTAAACAATTTACCTTCGACTTTACAAACAGGACCGTGATTTGAATTAGGTCTAGAATTGAAATGAGTTTCGTTTCTGTGAGAACCACTACGCGGGTTATTTGTTGAAGTGTTTCGTGAACAATTTGTGAAATTTTTATCACGCGAGTAGTAGAGATTAAAACCCTGAGACGGATTGTATTTTAGTTTTTTGCTGTCATACGGCGGTTGACGGTACTGTGTTTTGTCGGAATACGACTTTCGCTTTGCTACGTAGTAAACATCGCATTCCCTAGCCAATTTAGTAGGCTTAAACCAAGATTCGTTTTGGCGTATCGTGATATGTTATTGCGTTTCTCGATCGAGGGTGGAAAATAATTTGTCGGCTATCATTAACTCACACAAAGTTTTAAAATCATTCGCAGTACGAAGTTTACAATAATATTCAAAAGAACTTGTTAATCGTGACGAAAACTGTACGTGCGATTCGTTTGGCAATCGTTGGGCCCTACGGAAATTAATTAAGCATTCTTGTGGGGTTGGTTGGAATTCTCGTAAAATAATGTGCTTAACTTTCTCGTAATCTTGGAGTTCGTTTTCGGGAATATAAAGTAAAATACTGTTAGCTTTTTCACCGATAATAATAATTAAGGTCTGATTTTAATTCCTGTGGAACATTTTTGGTTGTAAACGCACGTTGAAGGGAATGAAAAAATAAATTATAATTTTCAGGTTTAGAAGGAACTGGCATACTAAGGGTCTTAACGGATTTAATGAGACTTTCTAAGAGGTTAGTTGACGGCGTTTCGAATGTTGCAGTGGTATTGTTTGAATTATTAGAATTTATAGCGTAGTTTATTTTCGCGAGTTCAATTTCTTTTTCAAGTTGAATGATTTTTTGGGCCGTTTGCTCGGCTTCGGTTTTCTCTAGTTCTGCTTGTTTTTTTTTAGTTCTGATTCTTTTCGTTCCTCAACGAGTAAATTAAGCATATCCTTAACGAATTCAGGTTCGTTTTTGAAAGTGTCAGTTTGTTCGATTAGTGCTTTTAAAATAACAAGTGTAGCATTTTCTGGGACACAGTAACACCTAGTTCTTTCGCGGCAGTTATTAGATCTTCTTTCTTAGTATTTCGATACATGCTGAGTAAAAAAGGTTTGATCCTACCTGATTTGACGATATCTGTTTGTAGACTGCAGATAGACTTCGCTTATAAAAAGCTATCCGTTTGCGATGAGTTCACCACTGTTCACTTTTCACGGCGATGATTGTAGATACGAAGCAGATGGAGTTTACACTCTTGATGCGGGGAAATTGGCCTTTTTGTTTTACTGGAACACTTGGACGATGTCAAAGAGACTTTTTGGTTGAGTCTCAAGCTTTGGTTTGGCAAAGGAGACGGTAGTATTGGTCTCGAAACGGAGGATTGGCTCTTAGTAGGCGTCGGAGGAATTCGCTGATCAAGCATTCACCATTGTGTTGGGCGATTTCGATGAGCACCGTTTGTTTTGGGCGACTTTTGATTTTAACACGGGTTCAAAAACCATTAGAGGGTGGTGTCTAGGGGTATGTTGAATGAAAAAGACGTTTAGGTTTAAGGATATTTAATGACATGTACAGGTTGTTAAACCTGACTAGTCGCGCGCTGTTGGAACAAGGTAAGTGTATTCCTTCTCCCGCTTACATCCGGGGTTTACAGAGAGTGGCGCTGGTGTCGCCTGAGCGTATACAACATATATATAAAGTTCAGGAAAATATTATAAAAGACATTCAGGAAGTAAATACTTTTCTCTGAGCTTTGATTCTACACCAGATATATCTGATACGAATCAATTGACAGTGATGCTTAGATATGTAAGAATATCTAAAGGTGAAGTGGCTGAAAGCTCTTAACATTCATTCTCATAAAAAGTCACACTGATGAAGCATCGCCAGCACTGTTTTGACTGACCTAAGAATGCAGTATTGATATTAGAAACTAATGGGGGCAATCTTATGACCATGCAGCAAATATGTTGGGTTGCTAGAATTGTCTTCAAGCGCATATTTTAAAGATAAACCAGCTTGCGCAAGTGCGTAGCACACTCGCTTAGTTGGAATATGTGCGGCAGAAGCTGTGTTGGAGCAGTTTCGTTCTTTAAATTTCTACAAGAAATGTGCAACTTTTTCTCAGTATCGGCACACCGTTGGGCAAATATGTTGCAATATATTGAGGACAGCAAAGACTCTGAACTAGATATAACAAACGTAAATGACACAAGATGGTGTGCCAGAGCTGATGCTGCTATGGCTTTATCCGTAGGTTATAGTAGCTTCCAGAAAGTTTTACAGGTTATTGCTGAAGATGTGAATCAAAAGCTACAAGAAATTCATGAAGCTAAATGCCTTCTAAAAGATTTCTCGAAGAAAGAAAATATTATGGCAGGCTTTTGGGCTGTTGTTTTAAACCGGATAAATGGAGTAAATAAATCTTTACAAATGAAATCAATAGAACTTGAAACATCTGATTAGTCTTCTGAAATCATTACTGGATTTTCAAATTTGAAAAGAGAAATGTTTTATGAACATGAAAAAAAAGACAAATTAGATAATAGATTCGCAATACACGGATGAATGTAGATGTATAAGCTTAAGGTATCCGGCTACTTGCGAGAACTTTTTTTTTAAAAATATGAAGATGTGGGGATTTTTTTTTTGTGGTTTTTAGATTTATTTAGCACATTTTAAGAAAAATATTCTAAAATTAACAAGAAACAAAGAAATTACATTAACATACCGTTTATGAACAGATTTTCAATTTTGATCAGTTGATTTGCTATTCATTTTTGAAATGACCTTCAGGATAAGACATATTTTAAATTTTACAAAAACTAGAACATTTTGTCTTAGTTATATGAAATTGTTTAAAAGAAAACAGTGATTATATTAACGTAAGGGACTGTAAATTTTGTAATAAAAAAGTGATTGATAAATCTGATAGTAAAAACACTTCTACTATTACACAGAACATACACAAAAAAATTCAGTTAATTATTTTCAAAACTTTTTGAGCAATCGCTGTCCCCGTTTGAACATTTTCAGAAAAACATGTTTCGAGTAAAATACATTTTAAAGTATATGACATCTTGCTCTTAAAGTAGTAGCATCTGCTTTTACAAAAACACTTGCAGTTTTTGTTCTGGTGAATAGAAAATAATAAACTTGGGTATTTTTATAAAGCTAATAAAATGGTCTATAACATAAAATCATCAAAAAAAAATGTGTCAATTTTTGGCAAAATTAACAATTTTAGGATTGTCGAATACCTTAAGAAAACGACATTACGATGACGGTAATGCAAAAAATGTCGTGCTTCAAGGAAGTGAAAAATTCAATATTGAAATTATCTACCTATATTAGACAATTTATATGAAAAACTTTCCCGTTGCTTGGAAGCAAAGAGTAAAATATCTTTTCTATGTGGGTTCCTCGTTGATTTCCCATCAAGGAAAAATTCAGAAATAAAAAAAAAAAACAAAAAAACTACTTAAATATTAGAGAACATTACCCTGAGGACATCGAATTTGAATTTGCAGATGAAATGGCTCATTTTAAGCATTTAATATTACAAATAGAAGATTTAAAAAATGGAGAAACGGTACCAGCATCGTGATCATACGAACTTATTTTCAAAATCTTGTTGCAATCAACGTTTCCAGATGTTATGACAGCATTAAAAATATACGGATGCCTTATGATAACAAATGCTTCTGGTGTGAACGAAGCTTTTCAAAATTAAAAGTGCTAAAAAACTGTCATCGATCTTCAATAACAAAAGAAAGAATGAACTCACTTGCTATCAGGGCCATTGAATACGACGTCTTGCATATCATAGGATACTAAGATGTTCTAAGAGAATTCACAGCCAAAAAATTGAGAAAACCGAATATTTAGTTATTTTTTTAAATAGATTTTAGAAATTTTTGTGCGGGAAGATTTAAAATATACGAAACTTAAAGGTTTTTTTTTTTTATATTTCAGACAATTTAAATACGTTACAAACAATAACATAATTTACAAAAAAACTTTTCTATATGAAACAGAAAGAAGTGATAAATAAGTAAGCCTAGTACACTCTATAACAAGAAGAAAAAAAAAAACGCACCAAGAAGAGAGAGAGAGAAGTTCCCCACGGATTCTAACGAAACTTCGTATTCAAAGACATTAGTGAGTGAGTGAATATTAACGTCCCACTGTTGAGCTACACGAGGGCTTTTGGGGACGGTCCGCCTGATTTTGAACCATGGTCAAGTGACGCGGACGACACCTGAGCTGGCACCTCCCTCTCCTAACTACCACACTAACGGGAGGACGTTTGAGCTCTCGACAGATTTAACGTGCATCGCTCCCCTACACGGCGGGTCTTGAGTGGTACTGGGATCGAACTCATGACATGCTAGCCATGATCTGATGCCTAGACCACTTGGCAACCTCGGCCACCTGACTTGGTCAGATCGAGGCTCTTAAAATTCATCCTATCAAGCTATATCGTTAGCCGTAGCTTTGAGCCCCTTGCAGGTGACAGTACGATTTGGCTCAGTTCCACCCAAATTTTGTGGGAGAACAGGGGGTGGTCAGGGGCCTGAGCATAAGTTTGGGCTACCTGTAAGACTATTAGTTTTCGGGCTTCTAAGTAAGGGTTGTTTTTATAAGTTTTGATTTCTCCTGTGTTTGTTTCTCAATTTTCCATTTAAAAGTCAAAATTAAGTGTTTAGTAGGAATTATTGTTGCTTATTTTTTTTTGTTGTAATTCTTCTGACCTAAATCACATCCTGATCTGAAATTCCTTCAAGGATTTCTGAAGACTTATTATCATAGGAGTATCGAGAATTGTTTTTGCAAACAGAAAAGACTTCGTTGCAGATATAGTTTCAATAAGTATGTCACCGGAACGCAATATTTTCACAGATTTCAGTTCCCTCCCAATTCACAATTAGAGTTTTATGTATAGCAAATGGCGATTTTGATAGCATGCTATTATTCGGCAATAATATTAATAAGTGTCTGGCATATGTACAGCAATTTCATCTATAGTAGGGTTGGGTAAAACAAGGTCTTTACCCGGGCACTTCAATCTTGGATCCATATACGCGAACACAACTTCGTCCTGGCGTGCCTCCACCCACCACGGAGTTCAACAAGGGATGCAGTGTGCCTGCCATTTGGCAAAAACCAGGCACGGCGCTTACCTGGATTACTCCCAGAATATAGTGCTACAGCATCAGGGTATCCAACGGGAAAACTGACACCCCTTATTTGCAGCACTAAACCTACAGCAGTCTACTCCGAAGAGTCTTATCAGCAGCCGATTGACAGGAGAAGGCTCCTTCCTGTTTCCTATCTACAGCGAAGCGTGGGCCAAAGGGGACGCAAAATGTACCCCCAGGACACCATTTTCCTCCTTACGGGACGCTGCACACGGGTTGGCAAACCAACGGTGTTAGTAAAACACAATACTAATATCGAAAATAAAATTAAAAAATGAAAAAATTAATGAAAGCAAATTAACGTACAACAAAATGAAACCAAATTAACGTACAACAAAATGAAACCAAACTGTGTTAATAATAATGAATATTATAATTCTTTTAGTACAATCAAAATAAAGAAATTAATTATTTTATAATCATAATAGTGAACGATATAATTCAATCAAAACCAAAAGAAATCTAGAATTGTACTCTAGTATACTTAAAACACAGATTCATATGTGATCTCGACGGGAAAAGAAAGAAAGGATGAATTGGATGACAAGGGAGGGTCGGAAAAAGAGAAAGATCACTTGGGTTCCCTGGGGTCATGACACCCGTGTTTGCAAAAGACAGCAAGCCCCTTTGGGAAAAGTTGACTAAGGCAGCTCGGGATTGTGACACCTGTGCTTGCAAAAGACAGTAAACCCTTTGAGGAAAATATTACTAGGGAACCTTGGGATTGTGACACTCGTACT
The DNA here is from genome assembly GCA_019973975.1 of Trichonephila clavata. Lineage (NCBI taxonomy): Eukaryota > Metazoa > Arthropoda > Arachnida > Araneae > Nephilidae > Trichonephila > Trichonephila clavata. The sequence goes on along the minus strand of BMAO01023389.1, from coordinate 1,755 downwards.
CACCTAAAGGTGAGCCCCTGAGGGACAGCTGTGGCTGTCAAACAAAACTTAAAATAATCCCATAATATATCCGGTCACATTGTTCTTGATTTATAGTGCATTGAACTTCTTTATGAATTATGTAATTGCTGCGTTATGAACAGTAAGCTGGTTAGACACTTCTTATCTGTAAACAGAAACAGTGATGCCTTAGAAACTTTTTTCTTTTAAGCATGCAACAATGGATAAAAAGTATACATTTGTTCAGTGCATACATAATTTGTTGATAAAAAACAAAGCAAAGAAACATGCTTGAAATGTCATATTAAGCAGCCAGAGAAACTCACATAAAAGTCAATGGTTCTCTAAAAAATTAAAACATCATTGATGTGTTTCACATGTTCATTTCAAAAACAAGAACATATGCATATCCTAGAATTATGTATAGTTATTGATATTCTTAGTGGATGTATCCTTATTTTTGAGAGAAGAATTGTTATTGTTAGAATTGTATACGAATTATGGAATCCGACAGAGCTAAATGTCACATATGGCAAAAAGAAGGACATGTTGGCGTATGCAACAATAATTTCATTAGAACATTGGAGCCATGGAGATGCCGTAATGATATGATGACAATCAATTAGGGAATGCAAAATGAGATTTGCTTCTATCTATTGAGTGATGGTAACTAAAGCCCTTCGGATTTTTAGCAGAATCTATAACATGAATAGGATGTTAAAATTAAAAAAGAGGAGTTACTGTACCAGATTGTGAGCTTAGTAAACATAAAGAGGGAAGATTTATTAATAAAAAAAGTATCACGAAACTAAAATTTTTTATAGAAATGCCATAAAAGACAGTACACCTAAAAGAAAAATTATGCTGCCCTAACGCACTGTTCATCAACTGATAAAAAATATGCATGAAAAGAGAATCACATGAAGGCTTGTTTGTTATGGCAAGTTATTGAAAAAACATTTGCTCGTAAAATCAGACTCTACATTTGTTAGAAGCAGGGCTGGCAAACTCAAAACTCCTGCCAAAGTGTACATAGCTGCATTTAACGACGATGTCCAAGAAAGTGTTTGTCTCAAAAAGAAGTCGGACTGATGCAGTTGAAAAAAGTAATTCAAGTTAAGCAAAGCAATGCTTCTCTCTCTCAAACTTTATAACGCCAAGGATGAATCGACGTTTGATAATTTTACCACAAACCGCTAAATGGAGAAACGTTGATTGCTTATATTTTAAATTGTTTTGATTTTTAATAATTTTAATTTAATTGTTTTTATAAATATGCCTTCAGAATAAAATACAGTATCACCTAAAAAGGAATGTAAGTCGTCCAAATCTAAGAGAAATACACCACAGCAATTAAAATGGAAATATCATATTTACTCGAATCTAAGCCGCATTTTTTCACTAATATTAAAGCAACTGAAAATCGGTTGAGGCTTCGAATCGAATTTTAAAAAAAAATGCTTTGGATGGGGCAATTAGTGTAAAATAGATAAGAACCTGTAATTGCTCTATTTTTCATTTTCCACAAAGGCTTGTTGAGAATTTGGAGTGCGAATTGATTCAAGTAAATACAGTAATTTCAACAGTTAAATAGTGAACGATCGTCTTGAAAAACCTATTTTTTCAATTGAAAGAAATGAGGGATAGTTAAAAATTAGATACACCTATAAAATGGTCTGTACTCGACAGTATATATTATCACTAACTGTTACAGTTGCAAATAGGAAGAAAAAATATCGACATCGAAAGTAATTG
>BMAO01023388.1:0-14453 GCA_019973975.1 Trichonephila clavata | reverse complement strand
TGAGTATGAACAGCTGTATAATTTGTGCAATGGGGTGGACAGGGGGTAATCCTCCTAGTTTATTATATAAGACAATTATACTGCAATTAGAAATACAAAAAAAGCATTTTTATGATACTGTTATATGTTTTAATGAAACAACTGATAAGATAATTCTTTTCAACAAATTGTGTGCAAAGTACTTTAAGAAAATTGAATAATGGTTAAAATAGATTAAACATAAATGTTTGTCTCTTGTATATTATCTTTATTCTTAAGTCTCTATCTTATTTCTCACACCAAAACGGGTGAATTTTTATACTTCACTGAACAAAATTTGCAATGAAGAAGGCATTTTTGTAAAGGCTCTAAAGCACATATGAGAACAGCAGAACATTCTTCCATACTAGAAATGTTAAAACAAAAATACATTCCATATATTTTATATACATATGCAGTTTTGTTTCATGTCTCAATATGTGCTGAATTAGGCTACCCCCCCCCCCATGAAGCTGCATTTAAGCAACTTTGCTTTACAGACACCGCAAGTCTCCAAATGTGGACATTTCTTACAGTTTTTACTTTATCAACCGTACCTAAATAACATTCTGCTTCATGTGTCAATCTACTTCTAAACTATGCTGCCTTGTTATTCATTATATTTGCTTAAGTGTTTATGCTATGTGGCTTTTACATGTTGATGTCATGATAAAGATGGCCACTAAAAAGGGTGGAGTTTAATTGTCTCTCATAACTATTTAAATTTGAATCCATAAATATCACTGGTGCAAGAATGTAACATGAAGATTTTGTGAAAATGTCAGTTAAGAGAAATCCACGTTCACAAAATGAATATTAAATATGATGTTAGAAGTACATTATTAATAGCTGTAACCTGTTTTGAAAAGATATTTCTTATTTACAGTATAAGTAAAATGTTACAATTTAACTTATTACTTGTGTTTATTCATCATTATCATTAAAAAAAACATTTTTGGTTTTCTGCCATGGAAAACAATTTCTTTACTGATTTGAATTAATTTTACCCTCTTGAAATTAACATCTTTTGTTCAAAAATTTAAAAAGATTAATTTATGAGTGGTTTATTGTATCAGAAACTTTGATATATTGATACATATTTTTTTAGTTGTACATTTGGTCACATATTTGCTTGTGTAATAATAATTTTGCTGATTTTAAGTATCTCTTAAAAACATAGAAAGAGAGACAGAAAAAGTGTTTATAGTTATGACTTATATATGTTTATATTAATGATTTGTGGTGTTAAAATATTGTTTTCTGGATTGAGCAAATAAAAGTGTATGATTTTGGTGTAAAATTATACACTTTCATTTATTTATTATTTTACATTATGTATATTATTTGTTGAAAGATTTTTTGTAATTTCTCTGTTACATTATATTTTATGTTTAAAATAAAGAATATATATGCATTTTTTTCTGTGCTTGTGGTATTAATTTATGCAATTACTCTTATGTAAATTTGATATTTTCTCAATCATTTTATAAATATGTAACGAGTACTGGGTAATAATAGGGACGTGGTGGGAAGAGAGAGAGAAACATAATTCAAGGTTGTTTAGCTTATGAATAAGGCATAATAGCCCAGTCATCTTAAACAAAAAAAAAGGGTTAACTGCGGAATGAGAGATAATAAGCTGAAAACTTGTATAGACCTTTATTTTGTCACTCTAAATGTTGTCTCAAAAGTCTCATAAAATCTCGTGTCTGCGTCTTAAGATATTCAAGGTCAAGAAAATCGGTTTTTGCAAATATCTCGTTTCCTATGGCTTTAATGGTATTTACATTATTATAAATATTGTAGAGAATAAAGTTTTCTATAACTTTAATTGAAACATTTTTTTATACATCAAACCGTTTTTGAGATAGAGGGCGCTGAACGCGGAGCGTTTAATTATCTACAGCATAACGCAAGGTCAACTGTTAGTCACATGATATAACATGCCGTATAAAGTCTATAAACCTTAAAAATAGATATAGTTACAAACACTTTGGCATTTTTTATTAATTATTACATTACCTTTTTTAATAGTTTTCCTTAATCAAGTATATTTTTTTAATAACCCTCATCTGTTCGTAGAATATTTCATCGTTTCCTGGTGGAATGGCTTTCTGGAACAGCTCACTAAATATAATAAGGCTTTTTCTACTTCTAAGGTTATGTTTCTTCCTTTTATTGATCATCCTGCCAGTAACGTTGACACAATTTATACTACTTTATATTGTGCTGCAAATATTGCCAAGCTACATGGCCAAAAAACGTGTTTAATTACTTTTGATCAAACTCTCTACTCTAAAGCTTGTGAAATAGTTGCTGCATCAGATGCTAACTCAGAATATTGTAAGATAGTTGTTAAATTAGGAGGATTTCATATGCTCATGTCCTTTCATGGATCCATAGGATATATAATGGACGGAAGTGACTAAAAGAAGCTCTAGGTAAAATATATGCTACAAATTATCGATAAAATGTTGAATGGTCATACTTTTTCAAGAAGTATCAGAGGTCATACATTATTACGACTTGTATTATCAATGATGATCTTCGAAGACATTAAGATTGAAGATTGTGTGTTAAATGAATTAACTGAATAAATCAATTGCCGAAATGTTCCTATGAAGGTGTTGAAGAGTGTGTAGGTAACTCAAACTTATTTATTGATCCATTTCAGAATAAACTGAATGAATTAAAAGCTCGATGTCCTACAGCACAATTATGGGTGCAATATTTCGAAATGGTATCAATAGCACCCGATTCATTCTCGCTGAAAGACTGGGACTTTTCAAAAAACATCTTAATGCTGTACGAAGAATGCTGCTGTATTTTCATGCTAGTGGTCATTTTTTGTATGCGAAGTCTGCACATTTATATCTTCAAGATATGATCGATTTCTAAAATACAATGGATGGACAGACTTTTAAGAACTTTTAAAATGGATTCTCCACCGTAAACGAACAGAGAAATTTATTCTGGTACATGGACAGATATGGTTATCGAACAGAGTCTAATGAAATCTATGAAGACAGAAGAGGGAGTATATCTCGGTCGAAGTACGCAAGAAAGTGTTTTATGTAGATGTGCGTTTGCTATGTACGCTACAAATACAATTTGTGAGGAGATGGAGAAGTTTTATACCATTTCTTTAAACTCTACTGAACAACACGTTAATGCTAAGGATTCAAGAGTAAAAAGAGATAATACTGATGTAAGTGAGCTACTTGAATGGTTACACTTCATAATCTCTTTCTAAATACGCAACAATTGGTATCTTTAGCTTCTGTAATGGTTGGGAATGATCAAATTAATTGTCACAAAGCCCATGAAATTGGATTAGAATCATTGGTAAAGATAACTGGTTTAAAATTTCATGAAATAAGGTTAAAACGATCCGATAAGGTTTTATCGCTTTCGATTGTCAACAAATCTGTCAAAATTAAAGGTTGTAGAGTTTCAATTGATCTATTGCTACTCTTCCAAACAATAACTGAAAGCAAACAGCTTGAATGTAATATTCAAGAATATCTCCAATATGAACTAAGTCCATATCCATCTGCTTTATTTGATAATTATGATATGTGAAATACCACGGAACCGACATTATATGACAATATGACTCCTGTCGATTTCGACTTCAATGAAAAAAATGTTACGTACATTATCGATGGTGGGTTTCTTCTGCATTGCGTCGTATGGAGTAAAGACGATACTTTTTCGATAATTTTAGATAAATACGTAAAATATTTACAAAAATATAATGATTCTAAAAGTTGTATTTGATGAATACTCGGACTATAGCAAAAACATCAAAGCAATGAGACAGCTTAGAACTGCTGCTTTATCAAAATCGAATGAAGTTTGTTTTGACGAAACAATGATCGTATCCATTCGCCAAGAGAAACTTTTGTCGAATCGATGTAATAAAAAATATTTTATTAACATGTTGATTGGAAAATTAGAATTTGTTGATATCACGACAAAACAGGTCAGAGATGATGCAGATGTTCTTATCGGTTTTTATCGTAGAAAACAGTTATTGAAGAATTCGAACATTACAGGACTACCGTCATAGTAGGAGAAGATATTGATTTGCTCGTCATTTTGATTGGACGCATTCAAGTACAATAAGAAGTGTTCTTTAAAAAGTTGGCAAATGGAATGTTAAAACTCAAAAAATGCTCTTCCAAAAGTTTTGATAAATATCCTCATTATAAAAAGCACATTTTATTTCTGCACACATTTAGTGGCCATAACACAAATCTACATTAAAAAAAAAAAAAAAAAAAAATTTTCATTAGAATATTAGAGAATGTTTTGTATTTAGATCAACTAGTTCATGTATTCCAAGAAGAAAACTGTTCTGTACAAACATTACATGAAAATGGAGTACGAGTCTTGTTGGAGATATACAACGCTCCAAAATTTGAGAACAGTATTAATAATCTTCGTTACACACACACACACACATTCAATTCATCAAGTCGACAAAGCTCAACAAACCCGTGCAGTTATCCAATCTTCCACCAACAAGTAAAGAGACTCATCAACACAGCAGTGTATATTATCAAGTTTAAATTTGGTTAGGGAATGATTTAGAACCCCAGGAATGTAGTTGGATACTACGGAATGAATTCTTGGAATCGATCACGACAGTATTTCCGCATGCTCCAGATGAATTACTCAATATAATATTTTGCAACTGCAAAAATGGTCGTGATTCACGCTGTGGATGTAGGAAATCGGGGTTGCAATGTTCTTCAGCTTGTGGCCAGTTTAATGGGCAAGCTTGCTTCTATGCTTCACGACACGAGAGCGATCTCGATGAAGATTGTACTTTTGATCCCGAAATCCTTCTAGATCTGGAGACAAATACCCTTCATAACGAAAACAATGAGAATGAATTGGAAATTTTCGAGTGACCGGAAGAAAATGAAGAAGAAGAGGAAGAAAGAAAAATATAACATTCATGTTCATCTTATTATTAAAATTTTGTGAAACCTCTTCACACATCCTAATTTTGATTGTAATAATTATATAAAACTATATTTCTAAATAAAAATATAATTAAGAATTACTTGCTTTATTTTTTCACTACTTTAAATGTAATTAGTATATAATAATAGAATATAATTAAAAAAATACCTTAAGCATATTTGTCAACAACTTTTGAACTACGCGAACATGTAAGTGTTTTAAACGAAATAAATACTTGCTGAATGAAAACTATTAATAAATGTAATGTAATAATAAATAAATAATGCCAAATGTTTGTAACTATATATATTTTTAAGGTTTATAGACTTTATAAGGCGTATTATATCATGTGACTAATGGTTGACCTTAAACTATGTTGTAGATAGTTCAGCGCCCTCTATCTTAAAAACGGTTTGATGTATAAAAAAATGTTTCAATTAAAGTTACAGAAAACTTTATTCTTTACAATATTTATAATAATTGTAAATACCATTAAAGCCATAGGAAACGAGATAATTGCAAAAAACCCGATTTTCTTGACCTTTGGCCTTGAATATCTTAAGACGCGGACACGAGATTTTATGAGACGTTTGAGACTACATTTAGAGTGAAAATAAAGGTCTAAACAAGTTTTCGGCTTATTATCTCTCATTCCGCAGCAAAACCCTAATATGACTGGACTATAAATCCCACCTAAGTATTTGTGAGCTGACGCGCTATTTAAGAGTTTTATGAAATAAAATAACTTGTTGGTAATACCATAGAATATATTTAATGTCAATAGTAAAACGGATTTGGTGTTCAGAACACTGATTTTTATTATTCTTGCCATCATTTTCTGAATATTGCTGAAGAACGTTTACTCTTAAATAGAATTTGTGTATATATTTTTGTTTTTTATTCACTTGAGTATGAGATATCTCAAATGCAATTTTAGGTCTTTTTGATTATGGTTTTTTCCTGGTTTTTTTTTTTTTTTTTCAAGATTATTCTGGTGCATGTAAATACAAGCATTTTTATTAGAACACAAGTTGGGTAAAAAGTTTAGAATAGTTCCAGTGCGTATCCCTAATTTTTTTTTTTTGTAGTTTTTTATTCAGCACAAGGGACAACGCACAACAGAAGACAACAAAGAAGTGAATATATGGTTACAGGGAAAAACAAAGGGCCGCTCCCGTTCGCAGCGCCATCTACCATGTAATAGGGGAGATACAACATCTTTTCCCTCCAAAAAATATTTATAAAATAGAAATGTGAGCAATAACTTTTTATAATTTTTAATTATACATAAGAACAAAATTTCATAGATTGAATTGTAAATAATAATAATTGTAATACTGTAAATAAAATAGGATAATCATAACACCAGGGAAAGTTCTTTTAAGAAAAGCATACCTATACCTGTATTCTGTCACGTTGATCTCTCATATACTTGCTACAAGTCGCAACACAAAAAGGCATACATGTTACAAATTTTACAAACACAAGAGAGTCGATATTTCAATTCAATCTAAAATAAAACAATTATATATCTCAGGTTTCCACACTATAAAGAATTTTTCGGAAAATATTTGCATACAAATGTTTTCGTTGCAAAAAAAGTATTTTTCAATAATAACTTACTTTCAAATTGTACTACTTTCAAACTTGTTCCAAATGCCGCCCAGACAAGAGTCTGGTTTGTCCAGTTCCAGAGCTGCCCCTGTTGTAAGAATGTTTATTATTACTAGAAAAAATTTTGTAATTTATTAAATTTTCTTTTAATGATGCTAATGGAATGAACTTTTTTTAAAAAACCAAGGTCAAATCGCCTGATCATTGATATACACTGGGCAGGCACGTATCCAGGGGAGGGGCCCGTGGGGCCCGGGCCCCCCCCCCTGAAATTCGAAAAAATTTCCATTTGAAATTTTTAACTGAAAAGTCTTCAGTATAAAATTTTCTATTCTTTGAAATTTGAGTTTTTTGTCGATGGAAAATCGTAATTTACTTTCGAATAATTTGAATTTTTTGATACTCCGGCTTAGTTCGCTCACTCGCCACCAGATGGAGATGGAATATTTCGCATCCCAATTGCACGTGGCACGTGATTGTGCCATTCATAACCAAAAAAAAACGTGGCACGTGAGTGTTGTGGGTTTGTGTACAATCCAAGCATTTTTTTCTATCAAACATTCGAGATTTTTGAAAGACCAAATATGAAACGTCGTCAAGGTCAACCAACGATTACATCGTTTTTCAAGAAGCTGAAAGCATATAATTTGGATGATGCAGCAAATGTTGATAGTGAGTAAAGTGACGTTTTGAATGCCAACTCCAAGGTTATGTTGTGATCGATTTCGAGGGAAATTAAATTCATTGTAGCTTTCGTTTGATTTTGTTTTAATTCATTGATTTTGATTCAATTTCGTTTTGATTTTTTTTGTTTTGATTCTTTGCTTTTGATAAATTTTGATTGTTTAATTTCGTTTTGTTTTTGATTTTTTGATTTCGTTTTGTTTTTGATTGTTTGATTTCGTAAAAATAAATAAAATTTACAATTTTATTTGAATTTCAGCATTTTTCTAACTGACCGACATTGTTTTGATTCTTGCGAAAATATTTACTAGTAAATTTCTAAAAATGCACGTTTTTTATATTTTACAGAAAACTTTCCAAACAATAGTGAGTGTAATGAACAAAGCAACCTTAGTTTCAAAGTCAACTCGGGACCGAAAACGAATTTTCGCGTCGAAGGCATAGACGAAGAAAGTGAGCAGTATACTCCAAACCATCTTTAGCGAATATCTGACATTATGATAAATGGTTATATAGAATAAAAATTTTATTTTGCAGATGGGGACAATATCTCCCATTTGGACTCCGATGACAACATATCAGACCCAGTCACTTCAACCGGCTTTCAAGAAATCGTTCACCCTGTGTGGCAAGCAAATCGATTTGATATTGGGAACACGAACCGAAATTCTCTCGATGACACTACGAAAAAAAAATGTGCTTTCAACCAAACTACTTCCAAAAAAACCATACAAATTCCCTACAGAAAAATCACACAATAGGTGTTTTCAACCCAAGTGGATTACTAATGATTTTGCTTGGCTGGCATACTCAGTGAGTGAAGACAGCGTGTATTGTAAACCTTGCTGGTTATTTTTCCATGAAGGCATTGGAAAAGGGGGTCATCAGAATCCAGGAAAACTTGTGTCTGTCGGTTTTCGAGACTGGAAAAAAGCTAAAGAATCTTTCAAAAAACACATGGAAAAAGAATATCACAAATTGTGTGTTCTGCAAGCCACTTCATTCCTCAAGATATCAGCCGGAAAACAGCTTGATATAGCATCCCAATTGGATAGTCAACGCACCAAAGAGATAGCTGAAAATAGAGCTGCAATCGAACCGATCATTCGCACAATTCTTTTTTGTGCAGAACAAGAATTACCTCTAAGAGGCGATCATGATAGTGGTGCCTTATCTTTGACACGACCTGAAAAAAAAGATGGAAAGTTTAGAGCTCTTTTGCGGTTCAGAATTGAGTCTGGTGATAAAAATTTAGAAAAACATGTACTTAATAGCTCCAAAAACGCTACTTATATGAGTCCTATCATCCAAAATGAAGTCATTCAGACGTGTTCTGACATTGTCACTGAAAAAGTGATTGACAGAATCTCAAATGCAGAATGTTTTAGTCTCCTTGGCGATGAAACAATGGATGTTTCAGGGACCGAGCAGTTATCACTATGTATCCGGTACTTTCGATATCCCAGATCTCCAAGCTCCTGTTCTTCGTGAAGATTTTGTCGGATTCATCCCAATCACCGATCAGTCTTCTGAAAATCTGGCGAACGTTATTCTGCAGCGATGTGATGAGCTCAATCTTGATATGACCAAGTGTGTTGGGCAAGGATACTATGGGGCAGCAAATATGGCAGGTCATTTAAGTGGAGTTCAAACAAGAATTAGAGAAAATTATCCCAAGGCAAGATACATTCATTGTGCCATTCACCGTTTAAACCTTACTCTGTCGAATGTCATGTCGGTTCCAGCAATACGCAACTGTCTTGGAGTTGTTAGTCAAGTTGTAAATTTGTTCAGGAATCATTCGAATGCAAACAAAATTTTTCAAGAAACTATCCAAGAACATGCTCCAGACAGTAAAAAGAAACGACTTCTCCGGCTTTGTGACACAAGATTTATCGAAAGGCACGACAGTATCATCGTGTTTTAGAACTCTTAGAATGCATTGTCATGGCTTTAGAAGAAATCGCTCAAAGAACGTGGACTATATCTTCAACGGCATCGACTCTTCACTCAGCGAGTCAAAAAAGTGAATTTTTAGTGAGCATTGTTGTTTGTGAGAAACTGTTCAGCTTGACCCTTCCACTGTCGATTTTCCTTCAAAATAAATCTTCAGATTTAGTTTCCGCTGTGAAGTATGCAAATGAAGTATTGAGTTCACTCCGACAAATGCGGGAAACCGCTAACTACACTTTCACAGAAATTTTTCAAGTGGCGTCGAAATTTTCTGCAAACCTTTTTGACACTGAACTTTAAGCTCCCAGAGTTACATCACGACAGAAATCTTGTGCAAATCCGCAAACGACATCGAATGAAGAGTATTTCAGAATCACTACATTCATTCCTTGTATCGATACTTTGATACAAAATTTGACTGACAGATTCATCAAGAACGAAGATATTCTATCAAGTTTCCAACTGCTACTGCCAGGATATGCTTGCGAGAAAAAAATAAATGAACTGGAAAAATTAGGTCCATACTTTCAAGACGAAATGCCATTGTCCGCAGTTCAAGCTGAGTACAAGTTATGGTGTGCCAAAATATCATCAACTGATCCATCGACCGAAATTTTGAAACTGTTTGAGTATTGTGACGGAACATTTTTTCGTGCGATGAATCTTCTTCTCAAGGTTATGGCTACTCTTCCAGTCACAACGGCTAGCGTCGAAAGATCGTTTTCGACAATGAAGAGGATAAAAACTCTACCTCGTAGTGTGATGGGCGACGACAGGCTAAATGCACTGGCGATGATGTCAATTCACTGGGATACTGTTGTTGATCCGGAGGAAGTACTCGACCGCTTGGCAAAGAAAAAAATCAAGAAAGTTACTTTTTTAAGGTGTATGTTCTGGAGAAAAATCAATACTGATATGAATTTTGCTATTAGCAGGTATTTTTTGTTAAACATAAAGAATGCTTAAACTTCTTTCAAACATTATAATAGATGTTTATTGTACACCTTATACTGCATCTTTTTCTTGCACAAAAAATAATAAAATATTAAACGTCATTTTTGAGTGATTTTCGTCCTTGAGCACCCCCCGAAACGGATTTCTGAATACGGGCCTGACACTGGGCCTCCAAAAGTTAAGGAACAACCTTTTTTTTTTGCGCCTTATTTGCAAATGAATGAATGTAGAAACACCAAACTTGGATGATATGTGCACAAAACAGTTATGTATTAACTGTAATGTAGACATTTACATTTCAAAAATGATTTACAACAAAAAAAAAGGCAATCTCGCTGGAAAAGTCCATTTTTGGAAAAAATAATAATCACAGTTTTATGTGGTAAAATGTCATAGAGACATGACAAAAATGGGTTTTAATAAGGGATATGCCCACCCCTAGCTTGAATGCACTGGCGGCATCGCATTTCCATGCTGTCTGTCAATTGAGTGAGTTAGTGAGAGAATATTAACGTCGCACTGATTAGCAACAAGAGGGCTTTTTGGCGACGGTCCGCGTAATTTTGAACCATGGTCAAGTGACGCGGACGACACCTGAGCTGGCATAACCCTCTCCTAACTACCACACCAACGGGGGAATGTTTGAGCTCTCGACAGATTTAACGTGCATCGCTCCCCTACACGGCGGATCTTCAGTGTACTAGGATCGAACTCATGACACGATAGCCATGATCCGATGCCTAGACCACTCGGGCCTCTATGCTGTCAATTAAGTTGTCGCTTACCGAAATGGGAAGCGAAGACCAGACACGGAGTAAGCTTTGTTCCAGCTCTTCTAAAGACCTTGAAGGAGGACTTAAAGCAGCAACCTGCCTACCAAGATAGTTGCAAAGATGCTCTAACGGATTTAAGTCTGGAGATCAAGCTGGCTATTCCATTCGCTCCAAACCAAGACCCTCAAGATATTCCTCAACTATTTACAGCTTGGTGAAATTGTGCATTATCATCTAGCAGAATGAAGTCATTGCCAATTGCACTGACATACGGTCAGATATATGGGATCAAGGATCTCATCCCGATATCTCACACCAGTCAGAGTTCCTCCCTGGAACACATGCAGGTCAGTGTGGCCACCGAGTGAGATCCCTACCCAAGCCATTATTCCACCACTTCGGTAACTGTGTCTTTTAACTGTGTTGGATTGGTGATATCTGGTGCTTCGTTCCCTCCAGATGAGCAGACGTCCTGAATCGCTCTCCAGTGTAAATCTTAACTCGTCTGTAAAGCGTACAGAAGCCCATCACTGTCCGGTCCAGGAAACATGCTCTCTTGCCCAAGATAAGCGGACCCTTCTCTGTCGTCTGTTGAGGGGTACACACACAACTGGTCACCTTGCATAGAGACCTGAATTGTGAAAACGCCTTTGCACCGCACTAGTGGATATTCTTCTACCTGATGCTACAGAGTGGTCTGCAACAAGTTGCGGCACAGAAATCCTTCGAGCCGAAAGAGCGAAAAAACGGTCTCCTGCAGATGTTATAGCTCGTAGTCGGTCTGGAATATGTCTTCTGGACATAGATGCTTCGGTTTGATATTGATTCCAAAGCAGTGGACCACACTACGAGACACATTAGGTCGCCTAGCAACATCAGCCTGTGATAACTCATTTCCATCCATCCGGCCGCCCTCCACCTTAACAAATAGTACAAATGGCTTCTTTCAGACATTGTGAAACCCCACAGCCTATTGTCAACAAATTTGCTAACAAAGGTTGTGAATCAACAAAAGTTACGCGCGTAATTACGAAAGCCTGATATATGCATATTTTTGTCTCACTTATATATGTCTATTCTTTCCTATTAAAAAAAGTGGCAGCTATTGTTTTTGCATAAATTTGTATAAAGCTCGTTTTTCATTTATATAAACTATAAATTTTGTTACTGTCATTTTTCTTACGGTGAGCTTCGAAAAACATGTTGTTCCTTAACTTTTGGAGGCTAGTGTATAAGGGAGGGGGAAGGAAATCAAACTTGTGTAATTACATGTCTTTATTTTTTTTCTCTCTTAAATTGAACGAGATCATGATTTTACAGCATATAAACATTCATCAATTATCAAAGGGGAAAAAAGAATAATTTTCATGTGTAAAAGAAGTATTAATAAATTAGTTGTTTTTTTTAAATGTTACTGTGATCGCTTTAATTTATTGTATTTTACAAAAGTAGAAATTATCAAAAATTTCAGAAAAAGTTTTTATTTATAAAAATTAAAAGAATTTATATTTTATTCTAATTTTACAACAAAATGGAACAGTTGAAAAGTTGGATTAAATTTTAAAGAAATATCTAGGCATACATAGCAGAATGTTTCTAATTATATAACAGGAGCTCTTATAAAACTTACATTCTTTAAATGCATACTGCATATAAAGAATCAATTTGATGAAATTAAGAATTAATTCATTTTAAAACCGCGCATTAATATTAATGAAAAATATATGCATAGCAAATCTTGCATTATTTCTTTATATATAAATGATTTCCTTACATTTGACATACAGATTTCTCTTGAAATACATAATGCATATTTGAAGTATTTGGTGCTTACGTACTATTGCAACAATACCTAAGTTCAGGATAGTTTGCCAAGTTCCCAAACCCGATTTCATATGTGTCTTACGCGTTGAGTTGGCAACCATGTGCATCGTTTCAAAAATATCGCCAATGCGGTTGCGATAATACTAAGTACCAGGTATTTTTAATAAAAAATAAATACAAAATTAAAAACTTATTTACACAGTTCTAATAATCATTCCTTCCCTGTTATTAAATTCGTGAAAAAATGTTTAGATTTAAGGCAAAAGAAGAAGAAAGCTAAAGCTGCCTGTTATTTTCGTGTTGAAAATTAGATGCTCAAAATGACCTCCAGATATTTACACTCAAAACATGGAAAAAGTACTGAAAAATAGTTCAGAAAAGTTCCACATGGAGAGGTGAAAGTAAAAAATTTTTTTAAAAAATAAGGGTTATCAGGAATTAATGACCCGATTACGAAATTTAATAATTCCCAGATGAATAAACAGAAAAAAGAGATATAATATACCATTGTAAAGATACAGTATGTAATTTTAAGTTTATAATATTGTTTTTGTCCAATAGGGGACAGCAATGTTGTAATCAAGATGCTTTTGAAATGAGAACTCAGAAGTGGAAATGGCATCGCAGCGGAGAAGGCATTTTGTGTGCTCTCGTTTGCAAAATGTCTATCAGTAATCACAGTTTAGCGTGAATTTTAAGAAAGTACCAAGAGAGAGAAATACACCGACGTTTAAGAATATGGTATAAGCAGTTGAAGGAAATTGGATGCTTTTGTTAAGACAGAATCCAGGTTGTACGCCAGAGAATGTTGAAAGAGTGCGAGAGACTTTTATACGCAATTCAAAGAAATCGACTCAGGGCCGCGCGTGGGGGTGGCAAAATTGTTCACCGCACAAGGGCGCCTGGGCAGGGGAGCCAAAATTTATAGTACTTATAGTTTAATTTAATGTTACTTATACAAGTTGTTAGTAAAAAACTTGCAATTTTGTATGTTTTATATTTTTAGCAATAAAATAAGATTTATTTTTTTTAAATTTTGCATTTTAATTTAATTTAATTTAATTTTTGTTTTCGTTTCTACGGATTGTTTTCGTTTGTGTAAAACAAAATTTGATTTCCGATACAACAATAAAAACACGTTCCGTGTGGAGTTCGCGCTATTATACGGAATGTGTTTAAAATCTAAGAATTTGTAACATGTAAAAACAGGAATTGGGAATGATTTGTATCGGCATAAATTTTTATTCTTTATATGCTGAGAAGATGTTGTGAATCAACTTATGTTTTGTTTGCAATGACAATATATGTACATTTTTAAAATTATGAAACGCTTGGTTTTTCTTCTCCAAATCTTATTTTGCTTCATGTATACTGTTATTAAATTGTTCTCACAACTGGAAATAAAATCTTTATCGCAGCGTTTCTCAAACTGTGGGGCGCGCCCTCCTGGAGGGCGTGATAACCCTACTTGGGGGGGGGGCGACGCAGTGGCGATTAAGCGGGTATCGGAACCTGGCGGCCGCCCAGGGGCCCCCAACGCTGGTAGGGCCCCAAGCTTGATGATTGCAAAGGCCAGCGACAACCAGCCACACCACCTTGGAACAAGAAATGAAAAGAAAACAAAGATACAATGAAACCCCCCGCTAGAAATTTATCGGC